>LDUD01000074.1:325615-394889 GCA_012184295.1 Dactylella cylindrospora
GCCGTCGTCGAGGTGAAAAGCCCCACGGATACATTATGAACTTGGGGTAAACGAAGCCCTTTACGCCTGATCATACAGCAAACTTGCCGTCGATTCGTGATAGTAACGGGGATGCGGCTGAGCCGGAATACAGTGTATAGGTATCGATCTGTGGCATTGTCGGGGCTCCGTAGATAAATTAATCCTCTTTTTCAGGCGGCGGACCGACCGGTTGTATCATTTTCTATAACCAAAGGCTCCCAAATCAGCATCCATCCAGATACATCCCGTCCTACAACACCCACACCTAGGCTTCAACGCGAGGGGTGAAATAATGTACGACATACCTCTATCAGCCGTGTTCTCAGCTTTGCAGCTGGCTCATTCAACCCAAGAGCCATGTAGGATAATAGCGGCGGGTGTCCGACATATGAGGCGTATGAATCGCGATGGATATTGGATGTCCATTCAAATTTGGTGGTGTCAGCGTGACCTGTACCGACAAAGCGGGCTTGCAGCTGTTCTAGCTGTTGCTGTGTACGAAGTTTGTCGGCCTAGATTTGAGGGAAGCAGGTTAGTGATAGGGAATTTTAAGCCGAAGGGGTGGGATTGGCATACCATGATTTACAGCGGGTAGCGATGTTGACTGCGGGTTCTTGACGACCGATAGTTTGGGGGGAATATGGTTTGATATTCAGATGGGCGGTAAAGGCTGGGCAGAAAATTATATTTGGGTCTTGTTGTCCGGGCCAGAGCGAGCTGTTGTTGGTAGGTAATCAACGCGGGTAGCTTTGACAAACAAAGCGGCTCCCACTGAACGCGTTCCCGCCAAATTGGGCACCCTAAACTTCAATGAGACCCCGTTATTGAATCCAAGAAAAGCCCTGTCGCATTATACGTCCACTACAGTCTGCACTCTACAGATGAATCTTTATTATAATAAGGTCTGTTGAGCTTTAATCTCATGTTATTCTTGTTTCATAATAGACTACCCAATTGATCTATTGGTCAACTACCATTCCATTCTTCCTTCCAAACTGTTTATCGCCAGTATTAAAACCTCGAGGAGCTCGACCTCAAATCCATATCTTCAACGAGATATGCCACAACAAAGAGAGTACCGGATATGACGACCACGTCCCGGGGCCCAAAGAACAATCTAAGCAGTCATATTGCTTGGTTGCTTCGAGAGAAACCAACTATTCCACCGCAGAGGACCGATAAGCCTCAAGTACAAACGATATCGGCGGCTACGTTGGCCGCAATTGAGTCGCAAGGTAGAAATAACATAGGACCAGCACCAGGACCCTCTGGAACATCAAAAATAAATACTCCCACTGGTATCCAGGCTACTGGCTTCGCCGACACTGAGGTTTCCCAGGCGAAAGATATACCGCCAGCGGGTCGATCTCACACCTTTGATCAAGGTCCCACCGTCGACGGCAGCCGAACGAGAGCCGCTCATCAGACACCGAAAGATCCCCCAAACGCCGCTGTGCTACCTACGAACCAAACGTCCAATATGCCTCTTCTACAGATGTCTAAGACCCCCAGCAGCAGAAGAAAACTTACTAGTGTATCGAGGAAAGAATCGTCTGATGATGAGGAAGACTCGGACCCTTTCGAGCCTGTACCTAAGAGGAAGCCTTCGAAGTCGCCTGGTCTCACGAGTAAGAAATCTGGAGTTAGTTTGTTGGACAAATATTCGCAACACTGTGCGGATGGGAAGGGGACAAAAACACCTGCAGGTACGTACTGGTTTTGCTTCGGTAATATGCATGGGACACTAATGTATAGTTTGACGTAGCGACGAGAAAGCTTGTTCTACCCACAGGTCCTGTAGAGTCGATAGATCTTACGATGTCTGACGACGATGACATTCCAAACCTACCAACCTCGAGATTTCGCCGAGAGGCGTCCAGATCTACTACAGTGACCCCTTCAAGGATCAATGTCATATCAAAAACACTCCCTATCAGCTCTTCAGACCCCCCGCCTCCATATTCTACCCAAGAACTTAGCCAACCTGTTGCATCGGGGTCTACTCGTCTGCCCCAGCCTGCTGAATTTCCTGGTTCGAGGGATGTTGATGTGGCGGAGGATTTTGAAGAGACCGAAGAGACGGTTACTACAGTACGAAAGTCTATCAAAAAGAAGCGAAGATTATTATCTAAAGATATACAGGATGATCCGGTCACTGGTATCCAAGCTGCCCAAGCTGCTGTACAAATTCAGTCGACGACCCGAAAGAATAAAGGGAAGGCCACCACTACCACTACGACTATTGCAATGGCAGCTCAGGCAATAGGGCAGGCTCCTAAACCGAAGGCGAAATCTCGAACAATTGTGTACGACTCTGAGGATGATGACGAAGGCAACCTATCGGATCATGACATGACTATTGCCGCTGGAAACGCCCTAGACAAGGACGTTACCGCCAGAATTGATTCGCCAGCATTACAGTCGACCCCTGCACCAAAGCTGATCTCAGTATTAAGAAGTCCTAGCCCAACAACTGCACAGAGGGAACGATTTCGAGAGCATAGTCCGAAGGTTTCATTTGATGATGCCTTAGCCCTGAAAACTAGTCCCCTCCACCGGAGCCCACAAAGGACGAGACGCATTCTCTCAAGACATGGGAGTCCAGATCCAAGAGTTCTTTCCAAAAACCTAGGGAGAATTCTCTCACCGTCCACCAGTAAAGCAAATATCCAGCTGCCGCAAGGAGGCTCAGCCGTCCAAAGCTTTAACTTGGACGATTCTCTTCAGCGAAAGAAAGAGATTGAAAAGGAGATGGCCGATGTTAACGACATGATGCAGGCATACACTGCGAACAAGTATGAAGGCCACCTCACCCTCGTCCAAATGGCAATGCAATATGAAGAGCTCAAGAAGAAGCTGGCAGAGCTTGAATTACCCGCTCAAGGATTCCTAGCAGATGCCGTCGATGTTGAACAAACCCAGGACATTCCAGAACGTGGAACGCCCGATCGGATTGCTATCGACGTCTACGCGACCCAGAATGTAGTCAAGAATACCCCGTTACGGAAGCCATTCTTAGCCAGAGTGACGGCTGAAGATCAGAGCCAGTTTGTTAAACAAACTCAGTATACTAACGGTTCGAGACTCTCTCCCCCACCGACAGATCGAATAACTTCCACAATACCAGCAGTTAGCAGGAATGATATAATGGATGTGGACCAAGACGCCGACTATGGTCTCGAGATCTCTAGCTTACCAGACGCGGAACCGGTCTCGCCCAGGACCCCTATCCAGCAGCCTTTAGACAAAGGTAAAGGAAGGGCAAGGACAGAGGATATCGAGGACGAAGAATATCAAGATGTCGGCGGCGCCGATGAGATACCCGATGAATTTCTCAACTACGAAAACGACATCGAGGAGCAGGTTCAACATAATAATCAAGCGCCTGCCAAAAATCTTCTCGATATGGATGATCTAGACGACGGATTCGATCTTAGTCCGGAAGATTGGGAAGAGGCCTTGGGCAAAACTTCAAACAATAGGGCCCGCTCTCCCTCTGAGGATTCAGATATCCAACTGCTGGAGAGTGCGCCACCAAACATCTTTGAGACGAGGGCGCGACACGTTAGCCAATTTGCCAAACGAGAGGATGCAGAGGATGTTGATACGGATTTGGTAGAGCTGGGGACCCAGCAGGCCGTCCCCGTTGAAGTTGGTGGCCCCGGGATGCAGCATCCATGGTCTCAAGACGTTTACCTTGCTTTAACCAAAGTTTTCAAGCTCGAGGGATTTCGGCCCAACCAGTTGGAAGCCATCAATGCTACGCTAGCTGGTAGAGATGTATTTGTTCTTATGCCTACTGGTGGGGGGAAGTCCCTTTGCTATCAACTCCCAGCCGTTGTACGGACAGGACGCACAAAAGGAATAACATTCGTTATATCTCCCTTACTCTCACTGATGGAGGATCAAGTCGCCCATCTCTCGCAGCTCGATGTCCGCGCTTACATGTTCAATGGAACCCTAACAACGGAAGCCAAGAACTTGCTCCTAGCCGAGTTAAACAGCCCAAACGCGGCAGATCATATCCAGTTACTTTATATAACCCCGGAAATGATAACTTCGAGCAAGAGAATGGGAAACGCTATGACTTCACTACACAATAGAGGTTTGATCGCTCGGGTTGTAGTTGATGAAGCACATTGTGTTAGCCAATGGGGCCATGACTTCAGGAAAGACTACAAAGAACTAGGGGCAATTCGGAAAAAATTCCCAGGTGTTCCTTTCATTGCTCTTACAGCTACGGCGACCATAAAAGTTAGAGCGGACACCACTTCGAACCTCTCGATTAAGGATTGTCAGGTTTTCAAGCAGAGTTTCAACCGTCCCAACCTTACATATGAAGTCCGCCCAAAGGGGAAAGAAAAGGATGCCATCGATCAAATAGCATCTCTCATCCAGTCCCCGAAGTATCGTGGGAAGTGTGGGATTGTATATTGTTTCTCACAACAGAATTGTGAAGATGTCTCAAGGGCACTAAAAGCCAGGGGGGTACGTGCGGAATTCTATCATGCTGGACTTAATAACGACAGCAGACGGATAGTCCAGCAGAGTTGGCAGAGTGGGCTCATAAAGGTTATTGTCGCCACCATCGCATTTGGTATGGGCATTGACAAACCCGACGTAAGATTCGTAATTCATCACAGTATACCCAAGTCCCTCGAAGGGTATTATCAAGAAACAGGTCGAGCAGGACGTGATGGAAAGCCTTCCGGATGCTATCTTTTCTACAATTTTGGCGACGTGAGAAGAGTAGATCGGACGCTTGAGAGAAGCGAAGGGGCTACGCCCATTACAGTCCAGCATGGAAAAGAGATGCTTAGAATCGTTCAACGGTTCTGCACAAACAAGACGGACTGCCGGCGCAGGGTCGTCCTCCAGTATTTTGGCGAACCGTTTGACAAATCCAACTGCAACAAGACTTGCGATAACTGCAAATCTGATGCGAAATTTGTTGACCGCCCTGTGGCTGAGGAAACGAAGGCTATCATTAGCATCGTTAAGGCTGCGCAAGATCAAAACTTAACAATGACCAACGCTGTCAGCATTTTTAAAGGATCCCGAGCGAAAGACATTATCGCGAACGGATGGGACAGGATAACAGGGCACGGAGTTGGAAAGAATTGGGACAAAGAACAGGCCGAGCGACTGATGGAAACATTAGTCGGCGAGAACATCCTTGACGAAAAGCACGTACCAAATGGGATGGGCTTCCCAGTCACATATTTGATCGTATGTTGATACCTTGCTTCAGAAGGAATTCGGGTCTCTAGGTTCTTTTTCACGCTAACATTCATTTAGATTGGACGCAAAGCAAATGACTACATGTATGGGAAGAAGACCATGCAAATGCAATTCGAAAGTTCACCGACGGCCGTGATGAAAAAGCCTCGAGGTAAAGCAGCCGCCGAAGAGGATTTCCAATCAACCTACGTTTCTTCCCCGATCGCACCAACCAAAAGCAAAGCAAGGCAAACTCCAGTTGCCAACTTCACGCAACCAGATGAAGAAGGGTTTATGCCAGTACGTGACGCCGCCGCTCGGAAGAGGAAGAGCGACGGCGTCACGGACGAGACGGCTCTGCCCAGAAAGAAGAAAGTCGCGGCTCAGCCAATTGGGCGAGAGGCCGATATTGTCCAAGCTGGTCTCAATGAATACGATCTCGATGTACTTGAAAGGTTCATGACGGCTGCGAAAAAAGTTCGAGGAGAGGTATGAGCCCACTGCCAGGCCGTTTATTCTATGCTCTCACACTAACGAGTGACACAGCTCATGAATGATCGAGGGTTACGGGTAGAGTCTATCTTCACAGATACTGAGTTGAGATATCTGGGTGTCCGACTTCCTTGCAGTACGTATCAGAATTCTATTCCCACGTGATATCTATGCTAATGAATTATCTACTTTTCAGGTCTGAACGAGATGGTGGCGATGCCTGAGCTCCAAGATAAGGAGCGTGTTCGTTTATATGCCTCCAAATTCTTACGCATCTGCCAGGGGTATAGCAATGAAAAACTGGAAAACTACGAGGGCACCCAGTTTACTCAAAATCCCGGCACTCAGGTAGCTGGCCTCTATGGGTTCAACGAGGACGACTTTGATGAGGATTATGAGGATGAAGACGATGGAGGTGACGGCGAGATAGCTTCGAAATATTTCGGAGCTGCGAGCCAAGGAGCTATGGATTTTAGTGCCAGGAGTAAGTTTCTCTAGAACATTATGGCCATAGGAATACCCTAATAAATGTCATAGTGGCAGCGGCATCCCAAGCAGCAGGGAAGACGAAGAAAGCAAAGTCACCTGCGGTAGTGGCAGGCGGCCGCTCACAAAAGCGAGGTGGTGCTAGCAGCGTAAGAGGACGAGGTGGCAAGAGAGCTTACGTTAGGAAGGCTTCCGGCGGTGCGGCTAAGAGCCAACGTGGAGGTAAAGGAGCTACAAGAGGCGGAGGAGCAGCAAAGGCAGGCCGTGGTGGCGTTGCTAGTGGATCTGCCGGTATGGGTGGAGTTCGGCCTATGGCTCTCTAGGATATACTTTTTGGAATACTTTGCATTGTCACGGCGTTTATGGTTTTCGGCGTCTAAGGATATTTCTTAGATTTGACGGTACGACAAGGCGTTTATTGCACTTTGTTCTATTGGCGGCGTTGCCTTGTGGCAGTTGTGAATTGTACGATGGCGATTGTTCATTTTGGTGTTTTATATATCCTCTACATATTGTAACGATTGACTCTCGTGACGAACCTAGCGATAGATTTGCTCACTTTGATAATACATACCCCATTCTTACAGCTCTCTTCCTTGTAAATAAGCTTTGTACAAGCTTTACTACTATATTGGGGCTGATCTTCAGCCTGAATTGAGAATTTTGTCAGCATGACTGATTCATAATGAAGTATACTATAGATGAATGACAATATGGAAAATTTTAAAAAATATTTTAGTTAACACATACGCAATCTATTAGCCTCAAGTTTTGGCCACTTAGAATACCCTCACTACGCTCTCTCTGGAATAGAAAAGCATAACCGTGGTCTACGTAGCAACCAAGCTAAAGAAACGCTGGGGAAAAAAATGCCCTGCAAAGCTCACGCGTGGCCCAAACACTGGTTCTTAATCCGTTTCAACCAGATGGGTTCCGATCCTCCTCGCGAGGTATCTAAAGAATGGTACCGTATCAACAGACGTCAGAAATTGCTTACGAGGAAATGGGAGTTGGAGTTGGCGTCGAATCCGCAGGGGATAAGAAATGAACTCGAAGCAAAGATCGGTTAAGGCTGAGCGGAATTCTTCCAGCCTCATACGCTGGGGATCTAGCTGCAACCCTCTTATATCAAGGCACGCTAGCAGAAGGGCAGATTACCAACTTTCTCGTTCCCGAATGCTGCTTCGCAAGCTTCAGCTATATCTATTCAATCCAAAAAAGTTAGACCCTGAGGCAACGCACTCGGCTCGCACCGCCCCATCTCCCTCGTCAGTCTCCTTGGATAGGGCTCTCAAGAGGATGGTTTCTGTCCCTTAGTATGAATCCTTACTATCAGACCTCTCTCATAGAACTTTAGAGAATGGGAATTTTGAATGGGCTTAGACCGGATATTAGCTTTGGGTGGGGCACTCTTGTAAGGGCCGATATGATGAACAGTGGTATTTAACGGCAATTGGTTCAAGAGAGGGGCATAAAAGATACGGCGGAGGTGTATCTACAAAATCTTTGTTATAGACTTAAGTCGGGTAAGGATGTATATATATTATAGAAGGATACAATAGCAAGCTCCAAGCCGTGGTTGAGATGGTATCTGGTGGATATAATTCAGAAGTGTCAGCTGCAGCTGAAAGCTCTGCTAGCGCTAGCATGAGTACTCAATTCGCGAAGGAAATATTTATATTAAATCTACAATGATTAGGTAAACAGAAACTTGGAAAAGGAGAAGATGCTTCGATGCAGGAACAAATATATACACCACGTGCTCGCTTTCTAGAAACTATGAAATCGCTAACAACCAAGGAAAAGACCTCTCCTTGCCTCCTCTTCTCTAAGCTCAAACATGACATTTATACCTACAAAGAGACAGCCGAGCGTGCCACCAAGAAACACTGCCCCTGCCCACCCGGCATTGATGATACCGTCGTATATTAGCTGCTTAACGCCATCTGTTCCGAGTGCGAACCCGACAAGATTTGCGACGCACATTGTTAAAACTGTCAATGTGCCACCTATAGCAGCAAGTGGGCGGTACCACCAATTTCCACCATACTTGCTATACGGTAAGAGTGCTCTGGCTGTCAGTTCCGGTAGGATGAACAATACAATCAACCATCCCCAGGTCAACAATCTCAAAGTGAGGTCATGCCACAAGGCAACAAACGTGAACACCAGAAACATGTTCAACACCGGTCTCGATTTTGATCCCCCGAGCGGGATATAAATGTATCTGATATTCCACCTGTTATAGCTTCTGTGCCACCCCCTCCAGAAGCCAGCTGCAGAGTAATTGTCGCTCATGCATCTAAGCATGTTTTCTGGAGGGTCAATCTTGTCAATCAAAGCCCAAAGCCTGAAGAATCGCCACGGAATAAGTAGCTTCAGCCATATTATATGGAGATTGAAGTACCCGATCATCATAAGTTGGAACGGGGTATCGTTAATCCATGCGTTATACGGGGCATGAGAGGCCTTCGAAATTGCTACGACGTAGCAGAAATGCAAAACAAACTCCATACATAGTAGAGACAGGAGAAAGCGAATTGCGTAGAGGAACACAGGCTTAAAGGATGTTGAAGGAAGTGGCTGTTTTGCAGAGTTGCTGTTTTGGGCGATAAAGTCGTTAAAGGTTATAATCGGCCCCGCTAGATAGAGTGGTGAGTAGAGGCAGTAGGCGTGATACAGGGAGAAGCTATATAAGCTGAGCGGTTGTGATGTTGAAACACGGTCTTTGTCCGATAGATGGGATGCTGGAGGTTTCTTCCTCCTCTAAAGGTGTTTAGTACTGATTTCAGTACAAAATATCAAACTAAACAGACTCCACAAATGAGAGCAGGAATATTCACCTCAAGGTCTGGCCCAGACGTCAGTGCCCAGTAGTAATCCATGCTGAAGCTGATAATTCGGAGCATTGTGAAGTTGAAATGGACCTCCCATCGTGGCATTAGACCGCCGTATTGTCTGTCGATGTAGGCATAGTCCGCACCAAATATCCGACCAAACATGTATCCTCGCTTCCATTCGTTCAGGCACATCATTACTACATTGAAAACCCAAACTGCCCATGGCGTGGCTTTCGACTGGCCGAGAGACTTGAGAATTCCATAATTAGCTACGAGCAACACCAGAATTTTGAAATAGCTGATTCCATGGAGAGCTAGTAAGAATATGACTGCGAAGATGTTGTCAAAGACGGCTCTCGTGTGTATATCGGCGCTTCCGAGTATTGTCGTTGTAAGCTTTCTTAAAGCTGTATGTGCAGCCAGGACCACCATGAGAATTGGGACATTGTCTCTAAAGCCTTTGTATTGCATATCGGTATTGTCCTACTGACGGGATACCCTTCATTAGACGTCCAACTCGAAGATATGGTGGGCAAATGTATCGGGGAATAAACGTACGACTTTTCTACCGAATAACCATCCATCGGATAGAATACTGGAATACCTTAGATAATTCGGGTGGTCCTCTAATTACCACAAATTGAAATCAGCACTGCCTTGAAGACGAACGCGCGATTGAGAAACAGCATGCAAACCTTTAGATATGTCATATGCAGCCTTAAACATCATTGGGACGACAATGATGAAAACGGCATAGTAGATAAAGTACTCGACTGTCTGCCATCGCGGCGGCGACGTCCTCTTTGATTTCCCTGTCGAATCGCCGGCACGATCGTCTCGTTTCGATGTTGTATCCTTTGGTGGGTTGTCCGAGATGTCCGACACCAATCGGCCGTCCAGCACCTCTGGCGTGAACAAGTAGCGGAACGAAGTGACCGACATGGCGAATGAAAGAAATGAACGTTGAAGACCGAGGTCGAGTATGTGGATTGTGAAGATGAGATTTAATATTTGTCGTCCTGCAACTTGCAATTAATTTATCGATCGCATTCCCCTATTCCCCCACAAACTGGTCCATGCTTTCGGTGTCAGAGGATAAAGGCAATATTAAAGTAGATGTCCTTAAATAGCACTCACCTAACTGGTTCGGCTGGGCAGCTTTGTTCCAAGGTGGGACACAATCAATCAGTTTGCCTGTCTAGAGAGTTAAATTGGCAGGGTCCGATTGGCCTCGGCTGGCTGGGGCGCAGAGCTACCAATTTAAAGGCCCCCCAAAATATCACACAACTCCTCAACGCACAATATACGAAGTACATATACCTCGCTCTCAGGCCCGGAAACATCATTTCGGAACAGTGGCAGCCGTTCCGCTATCACACACAACTAAGATTAGAAGCTTTGTGGAGAATTAATTCCACGCACGTATTTTAAATTTAATAATATTTAGAGATCGGGAAGCTTTAATCAAGAGCGTCGAAAAATCCTCACAAGAAACTCTAACCAGCTGGTAGTTGGCTGAGGTACTGTTCCTCGAAATGCCGACGGAATCAATACATTTTCACTCGAAGTTTAGTGCTTGATTATAGGCAAGCAGCAATAAGGTTTTACCAAGGTGCCTTTATTTAAGCGATGTACCACAGTTCTTAATTGTTCCGATAGCTACAGCCGTGTCGACATGGATAAGTATATAAGTGCCAAAGTAGATAGTATCACTACTGGGCGAGGCCCAGGGATCCCTTCAGAACTGGGAGGCATAAATATTTCTAGCTTTATAAATCTATGCCACCTAACATCTAGTAACCAGACCCGCATCTCTTAACGGTTATGCCTGGTACTATTATATTAAAGATATGCGGCACCACTAGCCGCTACTCTGCAATTACCTTGTTCGAGATTCGTGTCCATACGTTTATCGTTCAACTTGATGGAGAGCACTGAAGCTGGATCCTGTGGAAGTAGCATGTTCCCTAATATATACGCAAATCATACACTAGGCGAGGCCCTCGTATAATCTTAAATTTCGGAATATTAAAATATACGGTCGTTACCTATACATTTATAAATTGAATGACAGCTGGTTGAAAGTTATAGCCCACATGATCGCAAAGCTTTGTGCGGTCGGACATTGCGCACTGCAGTGCACTGGATGCCCTATATATCCTGGTTTAGAGCAGCTAGAGGCTAAACTATTAATGTTTAAAAGCTGATGAAACTAAAGTTTTTGAAGCATGGTAATATCTATCCAATGCACCAGACGCTTTTTCTTCGAGGTTGGCGTGTAGGAGCAGCAGAGCATTGCATTGGATGCTATCACTCTGTTGGCAAAAGTCTGCACATACTCGGATTCTGCATAAAGCAAACGACAGGCTCTTGCACTTAGATACTTGCTAAGTAACTTGTGTTGCACTCGCCCATATTGTGCAGCCTATGATAAATATTTTTGTAGGTTGCTTGATTTTGATACCCGGAAATATTCTTAAACCATGCTGGCTGCTTTGTTATATTGCTAAGCAATAAATGCAGTTGGGTTAGCCATTAGCTATTCTATCGGCAAGGTGTTCGTCGATTGCGGCTTGTCTTGGCTGTCCACCAAATTTTTTCCTGGTTACTTGGTTCGCCTGTCACCAGCCAAAATATGGGCGACAGGCGACTGCGCGACGAAACTTATCCCAACTCCCCACCACCTCGAAGCAAACCGCCGTCCGCCATCACCAACTTCCCACCTCTATATATTCAAATTTTATCCATTGCATCGCCGCATCACCTCAACTATAGCAGTCCTATAATAACTCTAGAAACAATCTTTTGAACTGGATATACGCTACTGATTTTACCTACTCAAGAGCTGCTTATCGACGCGTCGATAGCTTCCACTTCCAATCATGGCTAGCACCCCACAAACGTCGCAGGTGTTACCGTCCACCACAAAACCCGCCGAATTAGAGTATGGAGGAGGTTAGTAAATATTGATAGCTTAGTTTTTTAAGAATGGTATTGAAGCTGTACAGCTCGCTAAATTCCTTGAACAATCTAGATGAGATTTCGGCCCTTGTCCTCGACCCAGGTACCACGACGACGAGATGCGGTTTCGCAGGCGAAGATACACCGAAGACAAGCGTTTCGACATACTATGGCTTCATACCGGATCCAACCGAGACCAAGTACGGCGGCAAGCTCCATCTCGGCGACAATGCTATTCATGCGGTCACTGAAAATAAGGATATCAAGAATCCCATGAGCGATGGTGTTGGTGAGTTTGGTGGCTTCTTCCAACCTTGATTAATGCGAAGCCTTTGCTGATTGGAGAAAAGTTGAGAACTGGGAGGTTACGACGGAAATCTGGCGCCATTGCATCGAACACCGACTCTCGTCCAATGCCAGCGAGCATCCATTACTAATAACGGAGCCGATTTGGAACAATCTAAAGAACCGAGAAAAGACAACAGAGATCGTATTCGAGGACTTCAACTCACCGGCATACTTTCTGGTGAAAAGCGCCGTCTGCGAAGCTTTCGCTAACGGCAAGGGATCGGCCTTGGTCATTGATGTTGGTCATGCGCAAACGAGTGTTACACCAGTCCATGATGGCATTGCTCTAAAAAAATGTAAGATAGACTTCCTGCACTCTCTGAGAAGAATTTATTCTTACGCTGCCGTGTTCATATAGCGTCCGCTCGAACCCCCCTTGCTGGAGAACACCTTAATGCCCAAATCCGCCACCAGTTCACAACCTTAGGGATCCCGATGGACCCTTGGCCCATGATCAAGGCCAAAACCCCTTACACCGATCTCTCAAACCCGCCGCAGATCCGTCTTCGCGACTATGGTTTCAAGCCCACCCCATCATTCCTTGATTTCCACCAGGACCGATTCATCAATGAATTCAAGGAGAGCACGTCGGAAACCTGGATATACCCGGGCACATTCTCCACCGACATCAACACGATTCCAGAACATCTTCGAGGTATTCCGGAAAAGGTCTACGAGTTCCCTATCGGGTACCAGCACCGCTTCGGCCTTGACCGATATCTTGCTCCAGAGTCACTATTCAACCCGTCGTTATCTCCCAAGCCAATTGTAGCTACCGCTGAGGAACCAGTCCCGAAGGGTATTGCAGAAATGATCAAAGATGCTGTCGGCCAGCTGGATGCGGACTCCAGGGCCAGCATGCTAAATAACATTGTCGTGGTCGGTGGAACAAGTTTGCTCTACCGGTTCAACGAACGTCTCAATACGGAACTTACTGCCATGTTCCCTGGCCCGCGTGTCCGTATCCACTCGCCAGGTCAAATCCCAGAGAGGAAGTATTCTGCATGGTTGGGTGGCAGCATCTTGGCCAGCTGTGGTACTTTCCACCAGCTCTGGATCAGTAAACAGGAGTATGAGGAGATCGGTGCTAATATTATCGAGAGAAGAGCCAAGTGACCTGTTTGAAAACAATAATGATAGCTATCGATATTTATGTTGCATGATGTCCCCTTTGTTTTTTAATTTTCATATAATGTACTACTAGTCTAACGCGATAGACCTGAAAAACATGGCGTTACAGAATTTGCAGGTGGACGCTTTTGATTTACCATCAGGAGAAAACCAACGAGCCTTTGTCTCAGAGCGAGAGTAAATGAAGTAATAATGGAACTAGTGGGTACGGGACGAAGCGTAGTATCTAATTCATTGAAGTTTGTATCTAAAATAATCAAGGGCTAAGGTAAAGCAAAAACTTTTAGAATCCGTAAACATATCCAAACATGCCATGAAAAACATCAAAGAGCGTAAACCAGAAATTCATCACAAGCACAAACAAGGCATAAAAGCATAAAGAAGTGACTAATTCACGAGCACTATAAACCCTTATCCGCCAAATACTTCTTCCAGCCAACCTCCATCAACATCTCATCAGTCTTAACAACATTGTCCCTCATGTTCTTCATAAACGCCGTCATTGCATCTCTGTGTGCACCGTCACCAGCACCAAGTATCCTCACCGCCAGCAAAGCCGCATTATCCGCACGATTAACACCGACGGTGGCTACAGGAATACCATTAGGCATCTGCACAATAGAAAGCAAGCTATCCATCCCCTCAAGGCTTGACCCTTTAACCGGAACACCAATAACAGGCAAGCACGTCATGCTCGCACACATTCCAGGCAAGTGAGCTGCACCACCAGCACCGGCGATAATGACACGGATACCCTTCGCCTCCGCTGTTTTCGAGAACTCGTAGAGTTCTTCGGTCATGCGGTGGGCTGAGACGATTCGCGGTGGGGTTGGAATGCTGAAGGCCTCGAGCGTCTTCAGAGCGGCGGACATTATCGGGAGGTCGGAGATAGAGCCCATGATGACAGCGACCGGGGAAGGTGGTGTTGGTATGCTGGTGGGGATAAGAGAGGTTATAGGCGAGGTGTAGGATGCTGCTTCCACGAGTGGAGCAATGAGAGTTTCGCAGTTGGAGATGCTGTCGGAAACGACGGTTATATGTCCCATTTTTCGGCCTTTGCGGCCTTCGGCTTTTCCGTAGAGGTGGAGAGTGGCACCAGGGGTTTCGAGGGCGAGTTTAGAGAGTTGGAAATGGGAAGTTGGTTCCGGCCCACCAAGGATGTTGAGCATTATTGATGAAGTGTTGGGCGTTCGGGGCGAGGTTATTGAAGGTGGGAGAGGCAGGTCAAGGATGGCTCGGAGATGAGCCTCAAATTGGGAAGTAGAATGTGTTTCTATTGTATGGTGGCCGCTGTTATGAGGCCGGGGGGCGATTTCGTTGACGAGGATGGTTTCATCTTTCAGAAGAAACATTTCAACACCAAATATTCCGGCGCCTGGGAAGTGACGGACGGCTTCCTCTGCCAATTTCTGGGCTTTGGATCGTATCGCAGAAGTTGTCCTCGCTGGCATGTAAACCAGCTTGCAAATGTTGTTTTCGTGGATGGTTTCGACGGTTGGATAGGGGAGTGTCTTTCCGTCTCTGGTCTTAACTACCATGACGGCCAACTCCATTGTAAAAGCTGCCCATTTCTCTGCGTAAAGAGGTCTATTGGATAATGCCTCTAGCGCAGCGGGTACACCTTCCTTGTTACGGACAACGTAGTTCCCTCTTCCATCATATGCCAATGTTCTTGACTTGAGCATGAAAGGGTACCCGAAGTCTTGCCCAACCTTCTCCAAAGCCTCCACACTCGGAGTGTCAATACTCCTACTCTCTGCCACCGCAACATTATTCTTGATCAAAAACTCTTTCTGTAGATATTTATCTTGAATAGTTCTGATCGTCTGGCTCGACGGCTGAACGTCGACCTTTCCCTCCTTCTCTATCTGTTCTAATACGGTGGTATCAACATGCTCGATCTCTGTTGTCAAGATGTCGCATGAGTTGGAAAGCTCCAGGACGTCCGGTGACGAATTAAACGACCCCGTAACGTGGGAAGACAGAGCGTTTATTTGCTTCGCGGGAGACCCTTCCGCGTCTAGAATAGTGGTGCGGAGATTTAATCTGTGTGCCGCTTCGACGAGCATGCGGCCCAACTAGAAGAGAAAAAAATTTTGTCAGTGAGAAAAATCTTGATATTAAGGGAGATAACAAGAAGGAAACTAACCTGACCTCCCCCGAGGATGCCGACTGTTCTCGAGTCCATGTTCAGTGGTTGCGATGAATTTTGTATGTCTGTATTGATGAGTTTGGCCGGGTTTGCCAGGGAAGGAAGGGAAAGAGGTATGTTCGAGAGGCGAAGTTGGTGATCCGGTGCCGGTTGTGTTGAAGACATTTTTCACGGATTTATATTGCGACGTACAAATCATAGCACCGCCAGTAACGGTCAACAGGTACGCCGACGCACGGTTGATAGAATATTTCGAGGTACGAGCAAACATCGCCATTTCTTCTTAATTTTATCGGGGGAGAACAAGGTACGTTCTTTTGAAGTTTGTAGTATATAAAGCGGATTTGGTGAGAGATTTTTGGAGCGGGATAGGAGGTTATATATATATATATAATATGATAATAAATGTATTATTAAGATATAGGATAGCTACCTAGCTCCAAGAGCTTCAGAGTCCGATCCTAACTGAGGATCGGGGATCTTATATAATTAAACTCGAGGTCACACACCTTTAAGGCCAGTTCAAAACGAGGTGTGATTCAGTTTTATGGTGTGCGGCTGCTGCACAGTTATCTCGCCGCCAGCCATTCTAGGCAGGAATATCACTCTTTTGAGAAACAATTATTCACGCTCGAGTGCTTTTTTTCACGAATGGGTGTGTATCAAGAAATCAATCACGGAGAGATAACTATCACCGCAAAATACTCCTGCAAGAGTGACGGGGGGTTTTGTTTTTTTTTTCTGCATAGCAGTTCGGATGAGTTTACCCCGTTTCACGTCACGCTTCCCGAGAGGTCCGTTTAGTTTTCTCTTTCCTCCTTGTGGCCGGCCGTTGCACAAGGGAGTTTTGGGTCCACATGCAGCAGGAACTCCCGTCCGCCATCCAATAGGATCTGGGTCAATTTGCGAGGATGGAGGTGTAAGACTTCTAAATTTGACAATTGTATTCGAATTAGCAAGAGCATGACCCTCCCCTCCTCTTGGAAAAAGAGGCACGACAGACTAAATGGTTTATTAGTCTAACCTCTTCTCTCTTTTAATTGTAATTATCATTCACGATGGCTTGGTTCGAAGAAAATTTGGTACGGGCGGGGGCTGTAGAAGATGCTTTAGCGTGCCCAGGCCCGGATCAATGCTATCTTTGGAGGCGGCAGAGCGGCTATGTATCGAGCAGAGCCTCTCCCGCACCAAAAAAAAGGCTGGCCTACTAAAACAACGGAGCCAGCCACGTTTGGACAGCCGATTCCCTTGCAACGCAGATAAGTGATCTCGATCGAGAACGATCATTTTCTCGATTCAAAATGATACTTTTCTTGATACGTGTCTTGCAGTACTCTTGCAGAAAGGTTTCGTGAATGGTACATCATGAGACGAAGCCTGACTGGAGTCCAGGTACATGTAGAATGCTGGCAGGGTAGAAAGCCTGTTTTCGACGGGGTTCCTTGAAATAAGTTCTGGGATGGTAAGCACGATTCCCAAAAGAGTTCTTTCCCCACTTTGCCATGGTAAGTAAACAAAAACGCTCTCGCATTTCAACCAATCTCACATCCCCCAATTTTCTACTTACTAAGCCATCCTATATATCAATGGAAGATGAATTAGTCTCTTGAATCGTCTAGTCTGAAAAGATGAGTCGTAAAAGACTGGAGAGTCAAATCCTAAGACATCTCATATCTTAGAATAGAATTATTTAATGGTTGAAAGTGTAGCTCAAAGTTTGGTTAAAGTTCCTGCAAGGACGGGATTGGACGCGTCCCGCCCCACTATCAATCCTTTGGTGTACACACCCCAACGCTGCATAGGAAACAACGCAATATCTGCATACTTGCACTTGTATGTTTAGACCCACTGTGCACATATGTGGTCATACCTATAGCTATGACTATAGGCTATAGGGTTCGAATATTCGGGTGCCTATTCAGAGATATTTTAGAATTAACTAGGGCATCCTATTTCTTATTTTAAGTTTTCTAAATGCCTGAATTTGAAAATACTCTCCTTCCTCCGTCCATTCTTTCGGACATAGGTGTACAGTACATACGAGACGTAGCTAATGGTAGCTTCAAGATAGCTATAGCTGTGAAGGGCATTAACTCCGCAAGGAAGCAGGCCTACCCGCCTCGTCGTTGATAATAGTCCCCTACAATGTAGAATTCAAATCAGCTAACGTCTAAATGTGCGACGAGAATTGTCGGTATATTACGCTCAAATCTGGCCACGCATAAAGTTGTATGAACCCGGAATCGGCACTATAAAATTTCTGCGTAAGATATTCATACCACCGCAAACTAGAGCAGGCTAGAGAAGCACATGGAAATCCCCATGGCATTGAAATAAGCTTATCGTGTAACTTCTCTAAATCGGATTCGATTAATTCCGGGTCTATATCTATTATCTAGAGCGGAGCCACCAAGGCCCTTATTAGGAATATCGATCCACGGAGCGGAGACCGAGTAACTCCTCTAATTATGGCGCTACTGATACTAATATCCATCGTTGCTTCGGTTTTAGCCCGGGCCCTTCCAACAGAAACCTCCCCTCAGCTCCAAGATATTGATCATGATTCGAGTATCGAATCTACACCACACAGATTAACAAAGCGGTTTAATGATATTAAGTACAACTGTGAGAGCAGCCCTTCCCCCAAACTGGGATATCTACAGTAACCCTCGTAAACAGAGACAAGACTAACGCGACCAGCTCACCCCTGGTATCCTACGCGCTACCCCGGTGTCGCCCGTTTAACACCCTACCCACGCTTAGAATGGTACCCTCTGTTCCCCTTAGGCCAGCAGGGTAACTGGTTCCAGAATAACTTGGCAGGCGGTGGCTTTGCCGATGGCGATGCCGCCAATGTGCAAAATGTGCTCGACAATACTGCTCTTCAGTTTGAAGCTATCGGCCTAGACGATGGGATACCTCTAGGTCCGCCGGAAGGAGTCGACGTCGAACCATTACCGCTCATGCCGGATGGCGATGATACGCAGCCCATGCCGGAAGTACGGATCTTGCAAGGGCAACCACAGCGGCTTGAGTAAGCGCGAGTTGGGTAGGGAATAGCATATGGCGTGAGGAGGTGGGAGATGCTGAAAATCTTTATGTCCGCGTATACGTCCGAGTATCGCCCGTATCTTGGACTGTCGGATTTCGAGTAGCCCAGTGGTCTTATTGCTCTTGAGACTTTGGAAAATTTTTTTACCGGCTTCCTTGGTACTTGTCGACCGTTATGCTAGGCTATCCGCACCCTCCACATGTAGTGTATTCTGTGTTGTCAGGGCAGTTTGTTCACCATGTATCGTAATAGAATCCGGTGTCTGGCTACAAGAAAGTATGATCTGAAGCGATATAATAGAGTGAGGTGAATATATGTATCTCGTGATATAGAGATACAAGGAATTCATTTAGAGACTAGCGTGGCTATATAGACTAATAGAAAGCAGCGGTATATTAAAAAAAACCGAGGGTAGACGGATTTATGAAAAGCTTATGAAAACAAGCCTTTGCAAGCGCTTTAACTTCGAAATTACATACAAAGGTCTGGATAGCGTTTATCGCTTGTGAGGTTTTCAAAAACTAATATACTAGACTATTTCTCCCTGCAGTGCTAAACATGAAATTCCAGCTTGCAAGGTCAAAATATGCTGGGTTGAGATGTTCAGATTGGGTCTCCATAGCAAAGGCCACCAGGTTTCTGGGTGGTGATGTCGTAATAAGTTGTCCAACTGCTAATTGGAGCACCTTGGTTTTTAGCAGCTGGGATGGTAACCTGCGCGGCAGCAACTGAAACTTTAAGGGAAGGAATATCTCCCGGTTCGACGTATTCGTAGTTCATCTATCGCGCGTTAGAGGAAATCCCCTTAGCCATACGGAGGATGCTTTTCAACTACCTTTCGAATTCGCCACATAAGATTTTTTTTCAAGTACGGAACAACGCTGTTTGGGTCCTGCAGAGGAGTATCGTGAGCCTTGCTAAACGAAGTGGGTTTGTGGCATGCTAGATTGCGACAAGCCGGCACTTACGAGACCTGTTATGTGTCCGTTCTTTGCACACTGGATAAGGACGTTCGTCAAAGGCACGCTTCCTGTAATCATAGCATCTTTAGTGCAGTCGTGGCATGTGCCATTCTTAGAAAACACATAGTAGCTTCCAACGAAGTTTGGGTCCTCTGTCCAGTCATCCGTTCCTGGAGCACCAATATAAATGTTGATCAGATAAGGACCGGCCGCGATATATTTATTTATACGAATATCAGCTGTCCATTCGTAGTACTTGTGGTCTTTAACAAGCCCTTGCGCATGTGGGATTCGAGAACTCAGAGATCTCTTTGAGACTAAAAGAGGAATCAGTAGGTTTTCATCTTTAATTGGTGGTATAGGGCTACTAAATACCCCCAGTTCGAAGTTGATTCTGGGGTGCAGTAGAACCATAGAGATTATTTATCCGTATTCGCAATCGGCTTCTCAAACGATAGTCCGGAACCATTCCGTAATCCGCAAGCTCCGGGTAAGTGTACCCAAAGTCGCGATGTCTCCTCACGCTATTAGAGTTCCAAAATTCGCCAGAGGTTCGACGGAAAGGAGTTAGAGGACTACTGGGTCCTTCAACCGCCCCAGGTTGGTTGGTCCTTGTTCCAAGTATCGAGATCTGGTTTTGGGTGTAGCTATCCGGATTCTGGCCAATAACTTAGTCGTAACTTTTAGTGTTAGAATCTCGTTCACATTTAAACATACCAGAGTCTGCCACATCGCTACGAGGCGGTCACTGAGATGAGGTGATAGTCAGCCTTTTGTCCTTGTTTAAATTATGTCGCATTTCCACATACACGTTCTATAATACACGGGTTTATTAGCAGGAACTCAATGTATGTATGCAAGTATTGTTCAGCATACCACATGGTGGAACCAAAATAGGGGATCCATTGCAGAAGTATCGACGACGGCCATGTCTTCATCATATTAGCAATTCATAACTCGCAGCTTTGAGCGAGGCGGCAATAGCTTACGGCCAGCCCCGCCTATAGCACCCTGAGTTATTAAAGTGAATTAGTTCTCAAATTTGAAAATAATGTGATCACACCAAGCTCTTACATGAATTAAGTCGTGGATTGACTCTATTGAATCTTGGCCTCCAGCATTTCCTCCATTCCATGCCTTATTGGAAAATATTCGATAGTCATGCTGGTAATTGAGGATATTGTAGACACGGTTGCGAAGTCTATTTCACATTTAGTCTTTGCAAATTCGCCCAATTCCGTTTAATAGGAACACTTACGAAACTTGGTTCGCAGTGAGCTGGCGGTTAAACTCCGCTGGGCGAGAGTTTCCACTAGAATCAGGCTGACGCAGAGTTCGTGGCCATGCGTTGAACTATAGAATATAAGTCTTCTATACGCTTGAGAGCAGACTTGGGCAGACTTACTGGTGGGTAAGGAAAGAACGACGGGTTAAAAGGGTGGAATATATAAGAGTACAGAGGGTTGTTGATGCGAACAAACCCCTGGGGCTTTTCAACCGTGATTTGAGGTTGAGCTCCAATTATGTCAGGGACTCGAGCATCGCTTGCCCAGTCCCAGTATCTATCCAGAGACGAGTGTTAATAGAAATACCAAATATCTGGCTAGCGATTTTGAAATAGCTTACGGAAATCGAAACCTATCTGCCGCGGCTTGATATCGAGTCCGTATAGGACCCACAGGATACTGGTTGGCTAGGTTTCGCATTATATTCCCGATGATTTGCTATCCACGTATAAGTTTAGTTACAAGAAATATTTAGGGGATCAAAGATATACTCACCTCTATGGTAGCCATATACGGCCGATGCCATGTTGGAAAGAGAATGGATGCCTATGTTACATTATTAGCACGACCTTATATTAGGCATCCGGAGTTGTTAACCTACATGAGTACAGTATCCAAATTGCGGAAATGGGCCATTGACACCACTAGCAATATAATCGTTAGCCTCGGTATGATCTGACGGGAGAAGCCACATACTCCCAAGGTACGTATGGTGCTCCATGAATCCCTAGGCACATGAGTTAGTACGAATCTCCTGCAAATGATAGTGGTAAAACATATAGCCGCAAATGCATACCTGCTATCTGAAAATAAGATTCACGGGTATTTTGGTCCATATTTTGCCATGCCTCCAACCCGCAAATGAAAAGGTTGAGAAGGTCCGAGTCAGCTTGGAAAGTATTCCATTCCTGCCTTAGCTGGATACCGTTCCAATTGATTCCGGTAACAATAAAGTTGCCTCCTTGTCGCTTTTGCACATGTTTGACGTCTTCTTCCTCGATATCAGATATAGTAGCACCTGCAAGCAAGGAATCGGGGCTCATTCCAGCAGGGTAGAGGTAAGGGAAGATATCCAACAAACTCTCGTTTTGCAGGACATTTGTTGAAGAAATGAGCTTCCCTAATCCAGCAATCGTGCACACAAGGAGTAGAGAGACAATTGCAGCCGGGGCCCATCGCTTCGTTGAGCGGCGTAATATAGGTCTGTCAACGAATGACTTTACATCCATCTTCGTGGTATTTGGTAGGATGATTTCGAAAAATATTTCTCAAAGTCAATGGTTCGTCTAATTATATACTAAGGATGGGTAAACGAAGGACCCAAGTATTCTCAACGAGTGAGCATATGATATTATTTGATACCGAGGTATTAGAAATGGAGTCCGTAGGCGGACCCAATGATAATAGGGGGTGGTGCTGACCGATAGAGTCAAGTGATGATTACGAGTAGATGAAGAAGTACTTTAAGTACCTTATGTTGTAAGAGGCAAAGAGTATATCACTAGTACTAGTACTGGTGTTGATAAATACAACTTTAGATACATTGAGAGACAGCTCAACATTCGAATAGGAGGCATGGGCAGCTTTCCGCAACCTGAGTTGTAAGGCGCGGGCGGGAGCGGTCACCCCTTAGAAAACGTCATAGATGCCAGCCGTTCAACCAAAATAATTGATCAGATTATTCTCAAAAATGATATATTCGATTGGTTGGAACGGGGCATTGAAACAAACCCGTACTTTTGGAGAGACACGGATTCACAGTCCCATCATGACACGCATAGGGAAATATCTCCCACGATACCCGTACCAACTACTTGGTTACACACGTACAACCCATCAGTACTCTGTACCACCATGTTTAGTTCAAGTAAGTAACTGGAAAAACCTCGGAAATTAGAGCAAGGAGACAACGTGGGTACGGACTGCCGCATATTTGGAGCTTCGAAACTACTCTCGGGTCTATCATTCCCCTATAATTAGATAACCAGCTGTATTATTGGTATCAAGGTGTTCACTGCAAATGAAATATAATGTGTTCTGTCCCCTCTAGGAGCAACATCCTCCTTTCTATCAAGATAAACCTAGCTAGCTTGATAGCAGGCTAATTATAAGCTAAGAGAGTCGGCTGTTTCAAAAGAGGGAAATGTAGACATACACGTAGCATACCGCTGGCAAGCATTAAATTCAAATTCCATACGGGTAGCTACAGGCATGAAGTTGCATCATGCCACGTCGTATGGCAGTCAGGATCACACGTTGAATCCATGCTAGTACCATTGCACCTATATATCTAGGTGTCACACGAAGTTCAGACAGTCTCATATTCCCATGGATCTAGCTGAAATGCCTCGAATGACTGCTATATCATGCCCGAAATCCAGCAATCGAATCCTCTACAAAACTGACAACTCGGCATCTTGAATGCATTTTCGGAGGTATAGACACATGATGTTTAGATCTTATTCCAATCTAACTGCATGTGTAAAATGCAGATTACATCTTCGTATCCCGATATATATATCTCAAAAATGTTAAAACATGCTTCAATTGTTTGGAATGTTCCACACCATTTTGTCGAATCCGGTTCACGAGACGGGCACTCATTAATAACTCTAGCTCTGGACAGTTTGGACATCTGCCAGGAGACATCAATAGTTAACAGGCTACATGCTACATTAATAGTACTTGTGCAATCCAAATAGCTAGCAAAACTTAAACCAATGTAATGCAGCTCAGCAATCCATACTAAAGCAAAAATAACACGCAACCAACACATACTATAGCAAAGTAGAGACCAACTGTATCCGCTATGCATGATCTAGTGAAGGAAGAACTCAAAAAGCTTAGTTTGGCTATACCACAGAGTGACTAGCGCCGGCTCTGTGAAGGCATTTACAAATCAAGGCGTGGGAAACTGTTTAGGGCCCCTTTGATACAGGCCCACGGCAATATCTATATCTCTGTATGGCTCATGAAGCCAGACAATCGCTACTGGCAACCCACAATGATTTCAGTGAATCCACATTAGCCAAAGTTTTATAGTAAATGCACTGTAGCAGAATATCCACGCCTAGGTACATGTGCTATTAAATTTATAAACAATCTTCGTTCCTTCAGCCTGTTCTAAATATTTTATAGGTATGTTATCTAGCTTGACTCGAAGATTGAATTAAATACCAAGCTAATATTTGCGAAGAGCCTATTGATAATAGATCCAATCGAGGTTCTACTGAGATTCAATGATATGGAGACCGCTGAGAGTAACGCTAGTCGTACTAGTAGAACCGGCAATACCGCCGGGGCACTCATCAAGATTCTACGCAATCCATGTTCTGACGAACATCACGACCCGAGTCTTCAATGCGAGATATGTGAGGTAATCCCGAGTGCCGTAATGGTAAGGCCCGAGGAGCTTCCTGAAAACGTTCGATTGATGGTCCGAGAGCATAGGCGGAAACTAGGGCTCAGCACTGGTCCTTATCCGCCAAGCCATTGCTCCAGTCCCTCCGATTCGGATTCGTCTGATGAATATGACCTCGAAAATGATGGCTACAACTCCGACGAAGAGAACATTGACCCGGAAAGGAGTGATGATCGGTCTAGCCCTAGAGATAGATCGAGAAAGAATTCCCCATGCAATTCCTCTCCGCCTTCTCCACCGCCAAAACCGGGATACTTAGTCATAGCGTCTCCAAGTATCAACTCATCCTCATCGTCTATATTAGTTCCGCCTACTTCCATTCTCACGGCCAAATTCGTCAAAGTTGAAAGATTCAGACGGTCTGAAGTCCTGCTGCGTGAGCTAGATTACGATACGGAGAAAGAAAACAAGAAAAGTCTAGACACCGAGGGCAGTAACAACGCCACCCCGATATTACAACCTGGCCGCGGCTATGTCAAACTAGAAAGCCCAAAGAAAGGAAAAGAAATCAGGGAAGAGAAAGAAAAGAAAATCAAGCAGGAGAATGAAAAAGTAGACAATGAAGGAAAGGGAAAGAAGCCAGCCAAGCCAGAGCAAACTCCTTCTAGTACGGACAGAGACAGCGTCCTTTTCGTCAATATCCCCGAGAATATTCTCGAAACCCGACGTCCACCCGCCCATCCTGGAACCCGATCCACTAGAACCGAAAAGCTTGAAATTCATGGTGCTGGGGGAATCGGCCGATATGCTAAGAGGCAAACGCCTGCAGATACCGGTCGTCTAATCGTCCCCCAACGTCCTATATCTGACATGCGGCGTGCTCGATATCATGACCCCCCACTTCCGCCGAGTCCCTTGCCTATTGTTCCAAAACTTCTGGTTGTTAGTTCTGGCCCTGGCTCGAGTCCCACTCCTACGGGCAGTCCTGGTATGGCTAAGTCAATTAGAGGTGAGGATGAGAGAAAGGTTAGCGGAGTAAAGAAGATGTTTGGAAAGTTGTCACTCCACCGAAAGGAGGAGAACAAATAGCATGCTTTTTCTTCTTCTTCATTTTACCAAATCATACATCTCATTTACTTTATTTCTGTAGCGAAGGCTTGAATATGTAGAACAATTTGCATTCGATACTTTGTACAAAACTATGAAATTTCAATCGGAAACATAAAACCAGCACCAAAGCAGTTGCTATGCATACAGTAGTTATATACAAGTAATATTTTAGAGACCAGCTGCTTTTGCAAGGGTAGGCATGATATTGACAATTTCAAGGAAAGAAAACGACAGGGAAAAGAGAAAGGATAAATCAGAAACAGAAAAATGCGAATATTTACTTATGCTCGGTTGTTTTTATATACATCCGCCACTTCAACTCTGTAACGATCTCCAACATATATTATGAAGGCCAATGCGGGAATCTTTGTCGTAGACTCACGCTTAGAAGGCGGCCTTGAGGATAGCCTTAACCTTGGCGATAGAGCAGCTTCCGGTACCGCAGAGTCTAACCATCTTGAAGTAAACATCGGCGATTCTTCGGCACTCAACGCCCTTCCAGCTTTGCCAGCCGCTGTACTTCTTGCAAACATTGTACATATCCTTCTTGAAGTTGCTGTCAATCTTGGAGCGGCCGGAGGAAGAGAAGCGCTTTTGCTTCTTGTAGTTCCTGTATCCAAAGTCGTGGCGCTGGCAAGATGGGAGGAAGTTGTAGCCGCGTGGCTTGTTCTTGTTCATCTTGAGGGCTTTGGCGACCTTGGCAGGGACGGAGCAGCCGTCGGAATCCCAGATGAGGGTTGGGGACATGAATTTCTTGTTGCGGTAGTTCTTGATGAAGGAGTTGATTGGAGTGTAGTAAAGGAGGCCGTCGGTTCTGCAAGAGGCAGAGCATTGAGGGTCACGCTTGGTAAATTCCTTGCCAGGAAGATCTTCTTCATCGAAGAGATCGAGATCGCCCTCGTCATCGTCGATATAAGTGATGCCGCTAATATCTTCAAGATCGACTTCAGGGACGTCAGGGACGACTTCAGGGATGGAAACAGCGTCAGTTGGCTCAGGAGAGGGAGCTGCCTGAGAGAAAGTGACCAAGGTGGCCGAGAGTACAACGAAGAGGTTCTTGACGAGCATTTTGTTTGCTGGTTAAATGTTCAAAGATTGAATTTGGCGATTGCCTATATGATAGTGTAAGAAGGCTTGAAGGCACTAGACCTAGAAGATGGTATATATATAAGAAAGATTGGAAGATATGAAAAAAGCTGAATATGCTTTGAAGATGCTAGAGGCTGCTGATGCTTGAAGCTGAAGCTGTGTGATGATGATGAGAATATCGATCCAAAAGGCGACCTTCGAGGCCTCTTTATAGACATCCGTCGCCATGCTTTTGGATAACATTGCGCATCCATCGAGCCCGAGACGAACGTCAATTGAACCGAGAGATGAAGATCTCAACGCAAAGTTGCTGCCTATACTATTCCTCCCTGTCGTGAACTCTGTCGGCGATGCTGATACCCTGGATAACCACGACCCTCGATCGGTCGTAGTCACCTTAACGACATATCGTGAGATTCTACAACACGATCCACGTCCGATTCCAAATTTGTACAACAGGAGAATGGTGCATGGTTCAGGGTAACCATGCTTATTGGATCCTCAATATACCAAAGGACGTCGATATTATGTAATTCCGTATCGCCTTTTACTTGCATCTAAATTCGCCTGCTCTTGCATATTTCGCCTTTTTGTTTCAGCTCATAGCGAGCTGCGCTTTCCATCGTGGAGAGTCTCCAACTCGATGCGTTGCAATTGGAGGAGAGATATTCAAAGATCCTTTTGAGTTGCCCGACGTTGCCTGACATAATCCAAATTTACATCTAACTATATTTGGAATGCATATTATATTGACTGCGGCTGTCTTTTGCAACTCATCCTCCAGCCTAGTAACCTGGTAATTAGGTATATAGCTATCGCTATAAGTTGTATCGGGATATTCTTTGACTGCCCAGGTTCCGACTGGGCTGGCTGTGCACCCCGCGCCAAGGGCAATCCTCACAGCCAGGGCATCAGCACAGATGCAACGGCACGCGACCATCATGTAACACAACAGTCCAGATAAGACAGCTTCCGGGTCGCGAATGGAGATTCACCACTTGCATACCCAGAAAATTATTATCCAATTTGCTCCTAATTTTGAACTTCTCCATACGTCGATTGTCATGCCAGAAATCCTGCAGGATCTCGGTTTTTCTTGCCTCCCATGAACAGCTGCCTTGAAATCCGACTGGCCGACGGCTGTGGCTTATTGTCAAATTTCGAAACGGCTTAACGTTATCTAATCAATCCTTCGCCTAAGGCCCTTGACGAATTCTGGGCATTCTTGAACCACGATTCCCCTGTAGAAGCGGCTGTTAATTACAAATTTATAACCTGACCTTACAAAAATATCCAACCAGAAAAACTTTAAAGATTAAAAACCAGGGTAACAAAACGTTCAAGTATGCAGCGTCTATACAACTGTCGGATATGCAGAAAGATGACTATACATCTGTTGGCTTTAGGCAGGAACTCCCAACAAAGTATCTCGGTCACACATGAAAAATATTAATATATTATACCGTTCCAAACACCGAAGATGGACTCTCGCGGTCTCGCGGTAACGTTATCGATGTCTTAGTTCCCCTTGCAGAGGTAGACGCAGGTTTCAAACTTCCTTCCATATTGGCTTTTATACCGATTTGTGGCTTGAGCTTTCATATATTAATTTATATATTTTAAATTTCAACAACGAATCCTAGCCGTCCAAATTGCCTAGAACCGTTGAAAATAACGAGACTCCTCATCGTTTTTTACGTAAATCTAATATTACATTGAGAGCTTGAAAACTGAGCTCCATCAATAGGCACGAAGGACTAGTGGAATGGGTAAACGGACTTTCACATGCGAAGCCCTTGCGGTCAGTGTTAATTGCTCAGGTCCCTAGCCGCGATGGGCGCCTGTACAGTACACGTACAACTGCCTAAAAAGGATATCGCCTAAACTTCCATTATCTATCCAATATCTCGATTATAAGTTACCCTGCTGACGTTTCAGCAGGTGAGTTAATAACACCAGCACTTCACGTTATGTCCTATTCCTTAATGAAAGGGACAAGGCAGTTGAGCTCTTGCGGCTCAAATTCTTCCAGAAATGTAGCCCACAAGGCGGACGGACCCGATGAGTCCTGGTAAGCTCATAGGCTCCGCAAAAAAGGGCCGAATAGTCACCCCGACCTGAAATTTAACGATTGCTTCAAAGGGCAAGTAATACCAAATCGTGATGTTGGACATTGACGGAACCCCAAGATCAGATGCAGTCCTTCCTCGAAGCTATGCTTGTGAAATTATTTCCTTTCCGCTCTCTTGACAATGAGTTCTATCTCGGGATATCCAACAATTCTACAGTGTCATCCAATTGTTACGGCTATTGCCTCAATTATTCCTTTCCGCTACCTAGTCGTCTCGACCTATCATTCAGAGCTACAATCCATCGCAGAGACCAGTATATTACTGCAAGATAGTAGTTTACTTTACTAGGACGCGACAGGAGTCGCCGAAAAGTTCTCGTCGTTATCCCACACTCCAAACCTCGTTGTACATGGTAATGTAGCCTCGTAGCTTCAGAGTATGTACTATACGTCTGTGCACAAAGCAGTGAGGCACTGTACTGGCCACGACCCAAGGTAGCTGATAGAGCAACACTTGAAAATTCAATTCAAATTGTAAGTCTCAGGTAAGATCCCCTCTCTCTAATTACCAATAATCTTTACACTTCGATCCTAATTGGGGCCCTGTTGAAGTTACAATTCGTCAGGTATTAAATTGACAATCTGTTAGATCGAATAAACGCTCTCTGCTTCAGCTCGAACCCCTCATTGTATACTGAATAGCTACCTCTATTTGACAGAAGCCAATTATTTTCTTTATGGTATTGAAATCAAGTCGATTATACCCTCAATCGCTATGGAAGATATCTAGATATGCATATCCGATTTTATAACTCGCAAAATTGCTAGTGTTACATTAAAATTTCCCCGGCTGATAGACCAGCACCTGAATAAGCTGAAGCTATCAATTGCCTTGATTATCAACTTATGATGCGTGGTTAACGTTATTATAGCATGCAGCAAACCCAATCACCTTCTCGATGCATCTTCGGTTAAACCCATACTCAAATTGTTCGACTGAGTTTAGCACATCACTTTGTGTTGGAATAGCGGTAGACTCTCCGCCTCACAACAACGAAATTCATAATGAATCATCCCGAATGCAGAATGGACATATCGATATGATATCAACCAAGATTCCGGTTCATCTACCATTACCCCATTGGCCAGTCGAAAGTCTTTCCTTCTTTTTCTTTTTTTCTTCCTCTAGAGGTAGGTGACAGTCTTCTGCAATCAACAGGAACTTGCTTGATCCGCAAATAAGCATTCCAAGCCCCAAAGCTAAACATTATTCCTTTTGGTCTCGGCAAAGCAATGAGCCTATCCATGCAAAGATCCTAAATGAAAAATAGAGACTAGAATATTGGACGAAGGAGGATCCTAAAACCTACCTTTTAGTCTTGCTACTCCACCGTCGGCACAGTTCCGTCGGATAACCCTTCTGACATAATTACTAATGAACTTTAGCAGTGTCGGCGAGTCAGATTTCCGACTTTGCTTTGCCTTGTTCAATTGATCATATAGGAATATTGAAACCCTTTGGCGGAATTGTGATACTTGGTCGCTCGTACGAAGGCAGTGTCGAGAGTGAAAAGGAAGGCCCGCTAACCGTTCTAGAAGGTTGAGTTGAATCCATTTTATCCTAGACGGTGTTACGGTCGAGGCGGCGAAGTAGGCGAAAATGTGCGCAGCTTATGTCAAGCAGGCGAAGAAAGCTTCGATGATCCGCATACCAAGAAACTAAAGTTAAACTATGATGCGGAGAGCCCTGGCGCTAAAATATCCGGTTCGCTGTAGTTGTATAACCATGGCTCAATTTGAAGTCTTCCGTTAGTATTAATCAAGTAACGAAAAATTGTAGAGTCCTACGATTATTTAAATACCCATTTTGATCCCACTTGACCTGTCGTATTTCCTGGTGACATTGTTCATAGAATAATTACAACGTCGACAACACACTTACCACTATCACACGTTTTCTTCGTTGTTTAAGCTCGAAAAGACAATTTAAAGTATCATATAGTCTCCTGTTTATTCAAACACCCATCCAAAATGTCAAGCACAACATATACTCTGTTCGATATACCTACTAAAAGCGACCCGCCTAGGAGCTGGTTTGTGGCCCCAAGTTCTTCCTATCCATCTTGTTTTTCCCATTCCCTCCTACACCTAGTAATATTTCCTAAGATTGGTGGCCTAACCTTCTACACGATTAAAATATCTAGGTCCCCTAATTGCTGGAGAGCCAGAGCAGTTCTAAATTATAAAGGTGTCCCATACGAAACGGAATGGATCGAATATCCCGACATCCGCGTCCGTCTGGCTGAAATGGGGTACGTCCATACCCTGCACCCAAACTTCCCTAATAGACTAACATATATCCCACTCCCACCACAGCCTCCCCTCCAAAGGCGGCCTATTTCCCTACACCCTCCCCATGCTCCGCGTCACCATCACCCCTCCCGACGGCAGCGACCCACAAATCAAATACCTCACCGACAGCCTCGACATCGTCAAATACATCAACGACAACCACCCTTCCCCACCTTTCGACTTCAACACCTCCCCCATCAGCGACGAAACCGACAAATTCCTCCAAGAAAATTTCCTAAACGCCTTTTGCGGCCTCGTCCTTCCGGAAGTCGCCAACATTCTACCGCCACGCAGTTGCGAGTATTTTCTTCAGACGAGACCGGTCTGGATGAAAATGTCGGTGGCGGAGTTTCAAAAGATGAAGATTGAGCAGGGGGCTTGGAAGGAGTTGGAGGAGGGGATGAAGAAGTTGAAGGAGTTTTTGGGGAGGAATGGGGGGCCGTTGCTGTTGGGGGAGGAGGAGGTTACTTTTGGGGATGTGAGGGTTTTGAGTTATATGATTTGGGCGAGGGAAGGGTCGACGGAAGAGGTTTATGGGAAGATTTTGGAGTGGGGTGGAGAGCCGTTGGAGAGGTTTATGAAGGCGATGGATGAGAAGGGGACTATGTCTAGGATTACTTATTAGTTGGGGGGAGAGTTGCATTAGTTGCGTAGTATTGTCGACATTGAATGAAGTTAAAGATAGTCATCCTATTGAAATCCTATGCTGTACCACAAAATAACGATCCAGGATATATTCTATTGCTTTCTAGATCAATTTTTAGAAGTTGACTACCAGAGAATTAAATTTCGAGAAGAGTATGCTACACTTGATTAGCGAGTATATGCGCAGAGCTTGTGAAAGAAAGAAAAGAAAGAGTCAAGATATTAAGGTAGAAAGCGTTCGCGGTTTTTATACACAATGAGTTGGGAGAGTAAACTGCTTTGTCGCAAGAAGCCCAAAGCTGACGAAAGAGAAGAAAGAAAACCTGTAAAACCGGGAAGTAAATCTTTTGAAGCTTTCGTTTTGCAACCATCAATCCTCCCTTCACTTCTTCTGCTTCGCAATCTGGTCCTCTAGTATCCGGAATCTGGCTTCGACGCGCTGGCAGGTAGCCCTTAAGCTCTGTATTCAGTGTATACATTAGTAAAACCCTGTCCGGTATCACTATTGCATCGCCCTCGGGATCAATTGATTGCCAACATACAGCGAAATCCTCCATCAAAATATCATCTCTGATCTTCCACTCGTTTCGAAGGTACGTAAAGCTCGTCGCGAAGGCTATATCCCTTGGTCAGTCAAGCCGAAACAAATACGCAAGGGATCCCCGGAGACGTAACCCACCAAGCGTGCTCCCAATCAAGAACCCAATGACGCTACGTTATCAATTCAATTAGCCCCTCCCGATCAATTCCCACATTATCCGTTATCCGCCTATCGCCACTCAGAGCCGCCCCTCCAAAACCTCGGTATATCAAATAGCGATTGGAAACAAAAAACGTACCCTCCCCTAAAAGCCCCGCCGCTCTTCTTCACCGTCACATTAGGAGCCGGCGCGGTAACCGTTTCCGCCAGTCGTTTCGACGAACCGGAGAATGTTCTTCGGGAGGCGATGGAGGCGGATTGTAGGAGTATCGGGCGGAAGGCGGTTCGGGACAACATGATTTTTTTCGTGTAGTAAAGCGTTGCGGGTTCTCGGAATTCGAAGGAAGAGAAGAATGAGAAAAGGAAAAAGAAGGAGGGATTGAGCTGTCCACCAGCTCGATAATACTATCCGGAGTATTTAAGTGGTAGAACCTTCGACGCAATGATCACGAGGTTAGGGTTTGTCTTTCGTTGGAGTATGAGGTAAATCAAGTCAGGAGACACCCCAGAAAGATAATAGAGCTGTGAGGGCGGGCTGTGTTTTTTTTGGTGACGTTTTGGCGGGCAATTGGGGAAAATTAGGCTAAGCAGAAAAAACACATATTTATTGTGCTCTCTCTGGCTGGCTGCGGGGCAGAGGGGGACCGTTGAGCTTGTGATTGGCTGGCCAGACGACCACCAGCCGAATCCAACTTCTCTTCCCCTCTGCCCCAGATTCCACCTTGCACGCGACAACACAGAGCTACCCTCGGTGTGCCTAGCCCTCGGTACGGTCGTGAACCTTATCGATTATCCAATGTGGAAGCGAACGAACTTAAACTAGCCAACTAATATAGGAAGCAAATGTCAGAGCGTAGGACTTTTCTTGTTTTCTTTGTTCAAGCTAAAAGTACAACCATCATATACAGCCAACGTTTTGGCTTAGGGATATTCCCGTTCTCAGGTATAGAAGTGTAGAGAAAGTCAAAATTATACAAAACCACATTCGTCGTGCTTTTGGGTGAATATAGAAAAGGGAATCAGAAATGACAGACGCAATGTAAACTCCAAACTGAAAAGGAAAAAGCCAACTCTCTATCTCTATGCTATAGTCATTATTAAAGAAAATATCGTAAGAACATATTAAAAAAGAAAGGCAACTGAGCGGTAACATAGACTCCCTCAGTAGAGCCTTCTGCGAAGAGTAGAGAAACGATCAAAGCAAAAGGCCTCCAAAGCTTCAGGCGTGGTTGATGTACAGTAGTGTGGAGAGTGCCGAGGGTATCTCGCATATCGACAGTCTCGCATTATTGTCCTCCAAAAATCTGCCCAGTTGACGTTTGAATCGCTGGCCGCCAAAATATTATACAATCCGGGAAGGCAACTTGTAGGCATATACGGTTAGATATATAACCCTTTACTCCCTCTCTTTCTTCGTCTCATTCATGCGGATCGCCATTTTCTTTCCAATCTCATAGCTCGAGATCATTATCGCGCAGGCAGGTGCAACCTTCAACATTCTCGGAGTGCACCCTCTGAACAACCCAGCTAAACCTTCTTTCTGATAAATCTCCATCAAAACTTTCGGCATACTCCCCTCGCTCTTCATCATCGTCGAGGTAGCAGTATTCTTTCCATCCTCCGAAATTGTTTTCCAGACCTGTCTTCTGGTCTTGCCGACGTCGAAGGGGGTTGTAACAAAAGCAGCAACAGCACCACTGGTAGCCCCGGCCGTGAACGAATCTATAAAGGTCGCCTTATCTTCCTCATGGGACAGGATGTCATTGTCCACGCGATGTCGTTCGATCGGCCCCAGGTGGTGCTTTCTGCCGTATCTTTCCTGACTTAGGAATGTTCGAACAGTTTCGTATCCCCACCAATAAATACCAGAGAAAGGTACATCTCTCCAAAGGGTTAGGGTCAACCCTCTCCACAGAGCGACCGGTCCATCATGAGCAACCATGGTCCTGACGCTGTGAATCGTCTGTCTAAAGGCAGAAATCTGCCCTTCGGTAGTAGACGCATTCACCCCGCTCTTCAAATGAGCCGTTGCCTGCAACCTCGTCTTGAACAACTCCAACGGAGATATAACAGCCGCAGCAATAGTCCTTGCTGTACTTCCCGCAACCAAAGGAGCCCAATTATCCGACAATTTCGAAAAAGGCGACTTGCTCGAATACCTCAAGGTCTCATATCCGGTAAAATATATAACGTTGGCAGGTACAGACATCAACAGCGTCGGTGACAACCCTCGGTACAAGCTAGGCAACCCTTCAAACCGAGCAATCTTTACCAATCCATCCCAGGTTCCGTTGAGCCTGTGACTCGCCGTCGATTCTATCAGACAATTTTCCGCATTTTTCACGAGGGAGGAAGAACCGGGAACTGTGGCGCTAATGTTAGGATATGCGAGGCATAATTCGTTTGTGGAGGAGACCCAGAAGACTTCTCGGCAGCAGGAAGTCACACCTAGGTCCGATATCGGTCGGGAGATATGTGAAGTTGATGTGAGGGTGAAAGGTTGAGCGGGAAGTCGGTGGGCTCGGGGGAGGCCGCCTTGAGAGGATGTCGACGAAGGGGATGGAGTAGGATGGTGGGACTGCGCTTGTAATCGAACTCGAACGACATCTAAAGGTGTAACTGCGGATCGGTCAGTATCGACCTTATTTCCCAATAGTTTGTAGGAAAAATGAATAGTTAAACATACCAAGAAGTGAAGTCAAAAGGCTGCCGCTGCAAGCAGCTAGCATCCTCTGCCTCGCAGAGACTTCGACAGTACCTGATCGTCGGCTAGGCATGTCGGAAGACGTGTGGTGGGTAATGTTGTTGTTGTTACTATAATCATGGTCCTCGTGAAAGTTGGAATGATAGCTGTCGTCCGAGCCATGAAGAAATGATGAAGGTGACGAGGAGGAAACAGAAGAAGTGGGTATGTAAGCGCTCCCTTGATTAACAATATGAGGGTTGTTGTCGGTGACGCCACTCATCGCCAGCGGTTTTATGGACTGTCGAGGGAAGAAAGAAAAATCAAGAGTCGCTCCCAAATGTTGGCCTTCTTCTATACCTCCTCGGTTGAACCGGACGCCGCAGCTGCAGGACAGTTCCGTGGCAGCTGCCCTGCAGAAAAGGAATAAAAACTTGTATTCTGCGGTCTACTACTCAATTCGACAAGGAAAAGGGCAATCTTGGCCTAAAAAACAGCAAAGGTACATAAAAATATTAAGAAAATAGCAGAGATATAATTGAGGAGAGAAATTAAAAAAAAGTAGTCCGAGGTTATGTTGGTGACATGCAAATGATGTAGGTCCTGGTAGTGTGGACTGTATCTCCAAGGAAAGTTATCTCCTGTTATCAGATCCTCGATTTTTCCATGGGCATACGTATTGACGGCTAGCAAGGTAACCCTTTTTTTTTTGCTCAAAAAATTTTCTTCCTGAACGGAGTCCGGCCTTTTGCCCGCGGACTTTGGCTTAGGTCAAGTTTTGTTTCTTGTTGCTTGCTCAGGCTAGTGGCGGGCCACGGCCGGGCATCGCCTGTTCTAGAATCCCTGCGAAAGGAGCTCCCTATGTCCGACTATATCCGAATCAACAAGACTCTCATAACAGGTAGCCCATGATGCTGAACGCAATGACGGACCCATTTTAGCAACGCAACAGCTTGACGAGAGGTTAATAACCTTGGGCCCAGATGACTTCATGGTGCTAGCCATGTGTCTAAAATGCTTAAGGCTCGGGTTTACACTTTATAGTTTGCTCTTCATATATTGGCTTAAATGTCCTATAAATGAGGCCTCGAGTATGAACCAAGGAAACACCCACAGCTTCAACGTCTGCGTAGTATCTATGCTACAAAAATGCTCTAATAATGTACATATATACAAAATGCCTATCGCCATCACATCATCGGTAAGTTATCTGATAAAAGAGTCTTCACGCAACGGCCGTAACAAAATCAACCTCTCCTCTCTCCTCCCTAACCTGTACGCCCACGTGTCCCACCCTCGTCCCTAGTCTCCCTAGAATCCCCTTCTTCAACCCTAACCTCCTTTCGATCTCCCCATCACTCATCTTCTGCCTCCCCCAAATACTTCCTCCCTCCCTCATCATGACTACATCTCGTATCCTAAACACATCCAAAAACTCTTCGGGTTTCTCGTCCATATCGAACGATAACTGCTCCCGGGCTTGGAGTATGCGAACGCTGTCCGGGACGCGGGGAGAAAAGCGGGAGGGGAGGTGGGTTGCAGGTGAGATGGGCTTTTGAGGCGGTGGGATGGAGAATTGTGGCGGTTGGAGGTTTGGTGAGGTCGGGGAAGGGGGTTGAGGGGCGTTTGTATGGGAGACCGAGCCGAGAGAGCGGAGCATGGAGGAGAAGTGAGGATCTTGGGAGTCTTTGATTATATCTGCATCACCCATGTTAGCAGCGAGGCAACCTCTGCGACATTACGGGCCGGAGTTTTTGAGAATACACACCATCAGACTTCGTCGCCGAATGTGGTCGGGGCATAGACCTTGGGATTGGCCCATGACTACTACCAGGCGACGGGACTTGCTGCCCCAACCTCTTTGCCGCATCGTGGATAGGCAGCTTTCGGGCGGTGGAGGACTTGGAGGCGGCATTCCCCATTTCTGTCGCGTCGCCGACGGCCGCTTGAAACGCCCTTGGTATACGATCAACGCTGTTGCTTGGGCCCAGAGGATAGAGCTACATTTGGCGGGTGGAAAGGACTCGTTGCGGTTGTTGAAAGGAAGATTGTTGCAGGAACGTTTTCCATGCCGTCATTAGAAAATCGTATGACATTCTGAGCCGCCAGGATTGGCAGGCATCTTGTTAGATCGCGGTTACACAGCAGAATACTGATGCAACATCCAACACATCCTAGTACCTACGATTAGGATCACCGATGGTTGCTGATTGGTTTTGAGTATCGATAAGAATAGATATAAATAAGGATAAATATTAGTTATTAAGCGGAATAGGAATAATAAGAGGAAATAAACAAAATTCGAAGTTACAAGGTTCCAAATAAGAAGCGGATAAGTGAAAAATTAACGAACGTCCCAATGCCCCAATAAGCCCGAACCCAATAAAACGAAACTCCTTTGTAACGGAACGCCAGACGCCAAATTCGAAAACAAACTTCGACTCCCGAGCCAATAAATAGTTACTAGAAAATTGAAATCAGATGCGTAAACAGAATTTTTCCCGAGCGCATCAACCTTTACTTCTTCTTCTTCAATTTAGAGTGCCATTCCTTATGGTCTTCTAGAATATGTTGAATCATATTATCCCTCCCCCTACTAGTACCAAGCGGAGTCCCACAGAGCTTGCACTCCAACACGGGATACACCGTGTTCGAATGATTATCGTTACAGTGCCTCTTAAGGCTCTGCTTGTTCATATATCCTTTAAGGCTCTTACATTCCAACTCGGGGCATTTGTAAGGTCCTTCGGGACCGTCTCGCCTCTTCCTGTTCGCTTTATATGACCTCTTCGGTTGTACGCTAGAGTCAGATGATGGTGAGATTGTTCTCCACATATCTTCTAGGCAACTGAAATCTTGATCCTCGGTATCGTATTCTGGGGACTTTCGTTTCCCGCTCGCCGCTTGTTGCGGCGGCAACGGGCTTGGTGCTCCGCTCGTTGCTGGGGAGAGTTGAAGTTCGGGCGGAGAGAGTACAAACGAAGCTTCCGTAGTAGCAGGCGAGCTGGCAGAAGATAAACTAGAAATAAGGGGGCTAGCAATAGGTGGCCTAGCAAAAGAGGGGTTGGCATTAGGTCGGCCGGCAATATGACTGGTATGAGGGCCAGTAGTAGATAGGCTTAAAACCTGTAGGTTGGTAGTAGGAGGGATAGTAGGAATGGGATTAGTTGGGGGGGAGCTAGCTGGGGGAGGGCTGGCAGGAAGAGAGATGGCCGCAGGTGGGCTAGTAGCAGAGAGACCAACAGTAGATGAGTCGGCAATGTGCTCGAGAGGGCTAATAGCAGGAGATTCAACCGTATAATCGCATATGTCAACATCACCAGATATGGGTAGTGGGGTGCTGGCTCGGCTGCTACTCCTCGACCTCGATTGGGTTGCTGGCAAGCATGAAGGTTGACAGGCAATGATCTGACCTCCGCTGTTGGCACAGAGTTCGCATTCCCCAGACAGCACCTCGGACAAGCGAGTATGCGCATAGCGGATAAGGGTTTCGCAGAATTCCGTGAACCTTTCCCAAAGTTGGTTTCGCATTGCTGATTTGGTAGGGTTAAACCAGGCATCGGTGTAAAAGCCGCTGCTGTACGGATAACCGCAAACCCACATTCTGGTGGACAGGTGTAAGGCTTCATAACTTGACCGGGTCTGCCAGTGACATAGGAGGCTGGCAACAACGTTTCGACCGAGGTATAAAAAGAGGAGTTGAAAGGACGACATTTCTAAAGATTGCTCCGTTAGAACAAACCCCCTTTAATAATAAACGTTGACTCACTTACTACAGATAAATCTTAAGACAGCCTGAACAATATGGGTTCCAATCAATTCGGTCAATGTCGGAAATTCGTCGTAGGTCAAAGCAAGCCCGGGGTTGGACAACCGGACAATAGGAAGGGGTGGAGCAACAGATGGCAGACAGTCCTGCTCCGGGACCCTTGCTGCGCTTTTGATTGCGTCAATCATATTGTCGAAAGTCTTTGGTTTATTCTCAAGCTCTGATTCAAGGATCCCGCCAGCACCAAAGAGATTGCCATGGTGGTTATGAACCCATAGCAAGCCGTTTTTAAACTCATCCAACATGATCCCTATCAACTCATCGAACAGGTCTTGCTCGCTCGGCTTGTTTGGGGCCTCGGGCTCCGATGAGAGGCATTTCCGGAACATGTCTAAGTCGGAACGGAAGGTCACCTCTGGTATGTCGTTTTCTAGGTCCTTGGTTTGGGAGACAGCATAGGCTACATGCAGAAGGCAGTATATTCTATCCAGCTGCGTGGGAACCTCTCCCTGGAGAATAGCATTCAGAGCATCGGCTCCAACGCGGATGATATTTTGAAGGCCCTTCAGCGACCGAACAAAATGTTTAAGCTGGTCGGAAGCTCGGCGTTGTTTTGAAGCATTTAAGAGCTTCTTGTAGGCTTTAGATGCGGCGATAATAAAACGTTTATTCAATCTTATTTGTTTTAAGTTCGTAATGTCTTCACTCCCCGGAGGGTTGTCTAGGGTTCTAGTGTCAGAATTTCTGCCTATCTCTCTAATTTCAGAATTTATGCTTGGTCTTACCTCCGAGCAGTGGATGATCTTCCAGGAAATCATTGAGATCTTTAGTTTGTCGCTGTTCAAACCCAGTATGTTAGAATCACAGTATCCCAAGTAAGAAAGAGTACTAAGATTAGGCAGTAGACGGCGTACCTTAAAGTCTTCTGAGTGGGACTCCAGAGGGGTATTACCCATAGTATCTTCCTCGGGTTTAACGATCTCGATAGTAGGTGCACCATCTCCGAGTACCTCTTCTGGCCCCAAATTGTCGCCTAGTGGATCGTCTAGTGGTACCCCTCTCTCCTCCAGATCTCTTAACGCCTCAGTTAGATCTTCGTCCACCACTTCATCTCCTTGCGAATCCTCCTCCTCCTCCTCCTCCTCCTGGGCCTCAATCGGAGTCGGATCGGCCGCCCTCTTCACAGGATTAATCCTAGTAGCGATTATATTCCCGATTTGCGCCAAATTCTCCGAACTCCTATTAGCGCCCTCCTGGATACCCCTTATACCTTGGTTGGCGACCGTTCGAAAGTTCTCGGCGCCTTGATTAGCTGTGTTCTGAATGTTTTTGAAAAACACCTCGGTCTCCTTGATAACTTTATTCGTAATCCCACTATTCTCGAATTCTTCGAATTTCTTCTTGAGGGCTTTCAGCCCTCCCCTCATCAGCATTTTGGGAGTCTTGGGATGTTTTCCCTTGGATGGTACTTCGATGTGGACTTCTTCTGGGGGTTGTGGGTTGCCCATGAGGACATCCTCTTGGGACATGGTGACCCAGAGCTGGCGGGGGGTTCTGCAGTAATAAATAGGTAACACCTTATGTAGTTTAACCAGAAACTGGGGTGGAGTGATAGCTGGTGGTTAACAAGGGCTTATGGAAGGATTCTTGGTAAGAAACGACTTTGTTGGATTTATTGCGTTGGGGGAAGGCAGCCTGAACGGAACCAAAATAGAACAACGTATTGACGTATAACGACTACTCAACGACAAGGAATGAGAAAGGAATGGGAAGATTTTTTTTTTAAATTAATTAATAATATTTCTTAATCGCTAAGGTTCATAAAAACACTCTCAAAAGGAACGAATTGTACAGAAGGGAGAAAATGGGGATTAATAAGATCGAAAGACAAAGAGAAAGACAGTAAAGGAGCACCAGGGTGAGCTTCAGGCTTCTCGTCTGATCAGTGGAGACGAAGCTCTGACTATATGTATTACGCAGCCTCCTCAATAAAAAGTCTGATATGGATGAAATAATCTCATGGACATGGGTGCTTAAGGGAACGCCTGATCCGATCGCGACCTTGGAGCAAAGTGTCTGTTCCTTTCAGACTTCTCGATTTATTCATTTACCCCAGCTGTTTTATTCCCAACATTTCCCGTCCGCGAACCTTTTTCCCGAACCTCGTTATGGGATTGCGACGACATCCATTGAAGGATGGCATTTTAACCATAGGCCTCCCTCCCTCCGCAGCTTGGTCTCCACTCTGCTGGTCACCGTGCCCCTCTTCTCGTTACACCAAATCTGTATTTTGTAACACACAACACATCGAAGTGCAGCTTAAGCAAGCAAACTCGCAATGTTTGCTACCAAAGGAATAACTCGGCCCTTGTTCCTGCAGAAAGAACAGAAAATGGCACATATTACTGATTACGCGTGCACCGCCTACTCCAATTTTGCGAAAAAATCCATTCACGAAAAGAAATCCCTCTGGAAGCAATCTTTCGCGACCGCTCAAGCGGGATAACTGAGAAATCCGCCTCCACCTCTCTTTTTTCTTATTCCACCGTTTAAACCTACCAGAGGTCTGTGTTCCTGACACTATCAGCCTGAAAATCACCCTTCCAGCTTGCCCGCGGAGGAGGGGCAGTGCTGACGAACCCGAAGCTCTTGAAACGGCAAAGTTGCAGAGCCTCCGCAAATCAAAAAAAAGGGAATGCATCGGGTCGCTGCTTACGGTCCTGGGAAAAGGGTACGGAGAGAACTAAAGAAATGCGGAAAGTCAGGCCGCTAGATAATTACATTCTTTGGACTTCTGGTATTCCTTTGGTATTGTATTGCTTGTTAAACCATTTCCTCTGCGGGTTGGTGCATCACTTCGTCAGGCTTAATTCATCGAACGGGTAACATTAGGCGTTTTTGTGTTTGCTTAATATAAGGTCGTATGCACCCCGCGTATCATGAACCATTGCTCCCGAGCGCTTATCTGTAACAATCTCGATTGCAGCCTAAAGAAGCCAATTCACTCATCGTGGTTCCTGAGAACTTGGTTTTATTTTCATTTTGATTTTCATTATCATTAAACTACAGAATGTCCATTTGTACGCCTGTGATGCAGTTTGTTCATGAATAAACGAGAATGAAACAATGCGGCTGTCATCAAAAAAAAAGGAAAGGAGGGACTAGTAAAACAATTGTCGGAATCTCAATTAAGATACTGAAGAGGAACTTCGGTCAGCCGCTAGTGGGGCTGATGCTTTTCGCATCCTTCCGACAGGAAATATTCAGAAACTCCAGAAGACCTGCGGGTGTAATGAGGTCTGGTTGGTTTGGGAGTGGAATAAGAAAAACATAAACATGATCCATTATTGGAAAACAAGGCTCTGCCAACATTAACATTATGGGAAAAAGAAACTGTCCTATGATATCCGCAGCTCCTTTACTCAGATAACAAACGCAAGGCCCATGAGGATCGTCAAGGCGAACCGGCTGAACCCTAGTCTGCTGGCCGCACCCGTAACTTCTGGCGGCGGAACAGATGCTGTGGCATTACCGGTACCATTTCCAGTAGGATATGGAAGAACAACGATAGTAGACGTAGAGGTCGTGGTCGGCTCCGCCCCGGTCGAGGTCTCGGTTTCTGATGGCGGTGGGGTGCTTGTCTGAATCGTGACAACATCGGACTCTGTCGAAAAAGTAGTGGTGGAAGTAACCGATTCAGTAATAGTGGAAGTGTCCGACTCAGTGGTAGTGGAAGTAGCCGATTCGGTAGGAGCCTCGCCGCTAGTGGGGATCGCATCGCTAGTGGAATCCATGGTGATTGTGAGGGTCGAGGTGGTAGTCACCGAAGACGTGGTGGTAGAGGCGAAGCCAGCGGTGTCAGTTGGAGCAGGGTTGACAGTATAAACCGTGCTAGCAGCGGCACCAGCGCAGTATGGGACTCCAGAGCTGGTGCTACAGATAGGAGCAGCAGCGTCACAGCAGAGGAGACCGTTGGTGAGTGAACCAGGTGTGCATCCAGTGCCGACGGCACCTTGGCACCCAAGAATGCCTTCGCAAACATATCCTAATATTGCTCGCATTAGCCTTGTACTACCTCGGGGATAACGCCTATATGATGTAATACATACCGCCTGGACAGCATCCAAGTTGGCCGTCAATTTCAGTGCAAGATTCACCAGGTCTGCAGCCCAACCCGGCATTGTTATCACAGCACTGCCCAGGTGAACAACCAGATCCACAAGCAGTGTACCCTTCCGGGCAGCTTGTTTGGCGCTTGAAGATCAAGCCGGCGAAAGACCCATCGAAATTAATAGCACGAGCGGGCAAGTGCTTAATGACTGGGTTTGCTGGAATAGAAGCTGTGACCATAGTGGTCAACCCACCAACAACAACTAGAACAGTTCGGAGTTGCATTTTGAATATTTGAGTGTTTAGAACGAGAGTAGATTCTGATGAATTTGGTGGAAGTGAGTGCGCAGAAAGTTAATTGAGTGTTAGAGATGCGGACTGAAGTAGGTTGAGAGGGAAAGGTTGAATATAGTGAACTGCGGAAGGCGAAAGAATTATCGCAGAGGGTATGTGACGTCTCTTTGTTTGTGTTGAGATGTGTTGACAGCACGTTGACGAGCTTCACAGGTCCGAGCTAGGTTGGAGAACGAATGGGAGCCGCGGCGGAAAGACTATTTTCTCTCAGAACACCAATTGGCTGCTTGGGGCTTGCGGTGAGGCTATCGGATGGGCTCACTACTTTAGGTTTGGACCGAAATATCAGTTGCACAGTTCAGTAAAGCAGTAGACGGAGAGGAATGAGCCTCTCTCCAGCTGATATTTAGGAAGAAAGACGGCTATACCTACAATCTACCTGGCCGAACGAGCGAACGATTGAAATTCCAAAGAGATATGGCTTCAGTAAACAAAGGAAGAGAGGGACACTGTTAAAGAGGGTGATACACGCTGCATTAAATATCCTGCCATCCGACAAGAAGTCTACAGATTCATAGGTCCCACAATCAACATCTATCAGCCAGCTTTTTTCGATCCAACCTGCATCTTGCATTGCATATCATGTCACCGAGCGAAAAAGAAATCGACAAAGCAAAAAAAAAAAAAAAACAAGTAGGTTGGCGGCCTTGTACGGTAATGACGGTGGCTTTGCGTATTTTTTGCCTTCCCATCCTTCTCTTTTCTCCGGTTGCTCTGGACTCCACCGTCAACCAGCAGCCAGCAACCTTTTTTTTTTTTTCTTGGTTGCACAAGGCCAATGGGAAAACAGATGGCAGAAAGCAAAAACCTTAAGCCCGTTGCTTGGTGCCCTTTGCATTTTGGTACGAGGAGAAAGTAATGCCGAAGCTAAAATACACGTCCACCTATCTCCATCTTGCCTCGTTTTAGCTGTCTCCACGCTGATTTTTTTAGTAGAATAGAAGGGCAGGAAGAGACCGAGAAAAGACGAGAAAAGAGGAGCACGGCTGAGAAGAACAGCTGAAACCCGCCCAATGACCACGTCGGAATCTCGATCATGGAAAAGTTCGAGCCTGCCCAAAATCCCGTGTGGCGGGTGCAGGTTGCAGCAAAGAGACGAACAAGAAGGGAATAGAAATGGACAAAAAGACCCACGAAAAGAAAAAAAAAAAAAAAGTCGAGCTAACGAAGCTGGAAAAGCTGATGGAGAGCGAGAGCGAGATGTGCCATGCATAGCAGATGCCTGCATGTACTATGCATGCTCTACGACGCTACTCGCATGCAAGTTTACCTAGCAACTCCAATCGAGGGCACCAAACACGCGGGCGTATCCATGCGGTTGTCGACGTCACCAACGCAACAACCACCACCAGAAAGAGAACCAAAGCAACCCACCCAACCCCCTCTCGTGAAGTCCACGCTGCTTGCTTTCCCCACCCTCACCTCTTCTTTCGCACTACTACCTGCACCAAGAGCCCAGCCTTCCCGGATATCTAACCGAGCCTCAGCGAATCATAACCCAGAAATCTACCACAATCTACATGTCGGTGAACTACGGCTGGGTAGCTTCCCTATCTCTGGCGTGTTAATATTTCCTGTTTTTAATGACTTTTTCCTGTTACCCGGACCTGCAGGTGCGGAAATCGAATGGCCGAAAAGCATACCCAGCCGGAACCTCGATTTAGGTCCTTGCAGGTTCCTGGATCTTTGAAGATCGGAAAGAAAGATAAGTACGCTAACAACCCACACCTCCTCCCCAAAGAGTGATCGAATTGTGGCGTCACCTCTTTTTTTTCCCTCTTTCTCTAGAGGCTTGAAGCTTCAGTCATTACCCCTCGTCGTGAAGCATGACACGCAAGACTCGGGCTGAGGTTCGCGGAATCGATTCTAAAACAACGTCATATCACCGATTGCATTTCTCGCTCCGCTAAAACATTCCAGTGCCATTCCTCGGTAATCGCGTGAGGAACTGTATAGCTGTAAGGCTTATCAAAGAGATCTTCGTAGATTACGCCTGACCATAATATGGGCAGAAACAAAAAAAAAAGGACGTCCTCATATCTTTAGCAAAGTCCGGGGAACCTTTCTTTCTTCTTAAAGCGCAGGATACTCCCTTTGCTTTCCCTAATCCATCATGGCGTGAACCAAAGAAAGTGAGTCTTAGAGTGATAGTGAGGACCACGGATGCCCCACACACCCTGTCATTATTCAAGAGGATGCTAGTTCTATGGTGGCCCTCTATTAATTTTACACAACAACACCAAAGAGTACCCCAAAGCCAATTCTCATAAAAAAAAATTTTTTTTTTCATATACATCCGAATCCAATATGTTGCTTATAAAAAATAAAAATCAGATAGAGCCCATACTCCTAGTCAAAAACATGATCCATCTAGGCGTTCGCCGAGTCCTTTACATGCATATGTTAAACTATAAGAGGCAGCTAAGTCCAGCATAGTGCAGCGTAGAAAGAAAGAAATCGCCATATATATCTACCATTCTACCGGCCTTGGGGTCTCGAGGAAACGGAAGAGAAAAAGAGGGACAAAGGAAAGAAGCAAAAGAGGTGGAATTGGCTTGTGGGAGTGGTGCTTTTTTTGAACTAAAATCTCAAATTATTATTCTCGTCGAACACCTTCTGTAATTGAAGTTTAAACTCTCCAAACCACTCGGGTCCTCTTATATCTGCGAGCCGAAGTTCTAGCGTGTTTTGAAATTCGTCCAATACTTCAACCCAGAGACTTTCAAACTTTTTCTCACCCTTCTTCTTCCACCTTGATAGAAGATCCTCGAGGATAGGTAGCGCCATTTGGAACGGATTTCCAGGTATATTAGCAGCTCCAAGCCCGGAACAAAGGACTTTTAGGAAAAGAACGATGCGGTCCTTTTCTTTCGTGGTCTTATCGCTCGCCGCCCGGAGCGAGATCCTTATCCCTATCAGGGTCATACCAACTTGTATACCCGTGTCGATAGGGTCTTCCCAACGGGTAGCAAGGGCTTGGAGGTCCAGTGACAAGCACTGGGCCCGATACTGAAGCTCAAAGTCCTCGGCGTTTTCTACAACGATTGTGGATGCGATGATCTGAGGGATGAGCCGAAAAATGCTGTAGGAGACAAACCGGCCACCGTTGATTTGACGACGTTGAGTGAAGTGACGAGCGGCGGCATGAGCCATGGTGAGGATTGCCGCGGGTGGCAACAACTTCGGATGGGTATATTTACGAAGCAACTTCAACGTACTCGGTGTCGAGACACCAATCAGTTCCCCAACAAGCCGACTATATTCAGGGCCTCGCAAGGCGATAGAGATGATCAGAACAGCGGCGAGATCGATGAAATCGCCATCCCTTTCGGTCAGCCGGCGTCCGTCCACAAAGATGTGGACCTTTTCGCGCTTGGGCGAGAGATAACGATGAACCTCTACACGCCCGCTGCGACTAATGTGGTCGATAGCCTTCGGATTCATAAGGTGAAAAAACAGGCGCCCAGGATGGCGTTTGGAAGGAAATTCGGCGAAGAAATTGTCTATCTCCCCAAGATCGACAAGGCCGAAGTTGGGGTTTCGAGTGGCAGACTGGAGGTAGCTCGGACGGGTGCCCGAGTTAACGTTGGGACGGTGAGGCTGCTCCCATTTGCCAAACGAGGCTCTATTGATTCGCGACGACTGGTTCCTCCGCCGGCAATTTTCGTATGTCCAATACATAGCCAAAAATTGAGGATATTTAGGAACACGTATTGTTTGAATAGGAGAAACAGATCGATAAGAGAAGGTAAAGGAAATGTTTGCTATTAGATGGTTGGTGTTGTTCGAGGACACACTTAGATAGAGATCTCCAAGTTTTTATATCAAGCACTCTCTCTATAGTCCTATGAAGACTTGCAGAGATTCCAAGCCTAGATGCAGTTTGCACGGTTGTTGTAGTTGGAAGCTTTTGAGACTCATTGCCGGTTCAGCCGCAAATTCTTTGCAGTTCCGCATCCCACGACCTTAAGAAGACGAAACAAAATATGTGAATACACCGAGCCCAGAGCTCTAAACCAGTTTCAAACGTGCCAGTGTTGGCTGCCTCAGGATGGGTGGTCAACATCAAAGCATTTGATCGAGGCATCTTTTCCAAGGACGTGACGTGTTTGGGGCCTAACCGTGGCAGTGAACCTAGGGAATCAAGCTACATCGGAAGCCAAGGCGACGTTGCTTACCATCTATCAACAGAAACGGGATAGAAGGTCTAGCATTTTTTAGTTTATATTAAGAGCTTGGGTAGGCTCATGGATTTTTCTCGGCCCTCGGCTCGATGCCTAAAATCCAATCGCTTAAGTAGAAGCGATCCCCAAGTTCTGTTCATAGTAATATGTCAGTCTCGTAACTAGACCTTTTGTTGCTGTGCACGCAAATTTTTGTAATAGGTCTTCGCAAACAAACCACAGGGCCTCAAAAACCCATTCAGCCTGCCGTCCGGCACTTTAGTTGCTACAAGAAGCTTTCTAACCATGAAGCTAGAACTTAAGCTACAGGTTGCGTTGCCTTAACCACAGATTTCTTCCTGTTGGAAAGCAATTGCGACAGTATGAAGCTGTTGACATCCTCATCGGACCAATAACTCAAGTGACTATGAAAATATATCTGTTAGTATTGCCTTAGGAATCGAGCCGCAAAAATACTTACGAGGCTATCGAAGCGATTAAACTGATGTCAAATGCTCCCTCCTGCACCGCAAAATCAATTCTACCGGTCCGGTTCAGAGCCCTAACTTTTCTCTCTTCGATTTTCAACCTCTTCGCCTTTTCCTCCGCTCTCCTCTCAGCCTCCGTCTTCTCCCCTTCGCTTTTTGATTTCTTGTTCCCCTCCGCCGTGCCTGCAGCATCCTTATCATCTACCTTGCTGAATCTTCTCTTCTGAAACCCAGCGTATAAGGTTTCTAGCTCTCCATCAATCTGTGTCGGCCTGTGTTCCATCTCTTCACCTTCATCATACCATGTCTCAATATCTAGCGAGCCGATGCTCTTCCTCCTTTCGCTTGCAGCAATGTCACCTGTAAAACCAAGACTCCTGTTTAGGATGCTGCTCGCCACCCCAGCTGAGAAATTACTCCACATGCTCGTGATGCTTTGCCCAATTCCCGACAAACCGGCAAGTTGATTGCCTAAAAGTGTCTTTTTGGTGTATGGGAGGTTTTGCGGCTTAATCTCGCTCATAGCTTTGGTGACCAACGGTTCAAGCCTATAGCTGATCGGATCCGTCGGATGGAATATGTTGTAAAGCTGACTACATAGCGGCGATGAAATGTTAATATCTAAGACCCCATTGTTCTCAAAATTTCCAAAGTAATCCAGCTTTGTGTCAGGTGGGGTATCATCTTCCTGATGTTCATTGTCCATCGTCACCACCTTGGATATTGGTGTGCGTGCAGCTATCGATTTTCCTTCTAACATTTGAAACAGTCCGATTGGGCTACCAAATGCGAAAAAGCTGTCACAACGGAATTTAAGACCCTCTCCAACCTGTTTCCCCTTGAACCCCTCCCGGCATAAGATATCAAAATAAACCGCGGACCCGAGTGAATGGCCGCATAGTGAGACTCTCCCATTCCAATCAGGGTTTCGCTTTTTCCATAGTTCGTAGATGCGATTTGATTCCTTGACCACAATTCTAGCAATATGTTCCCGATAGGCGCTTTGATATAATAGAATATCAAGAGCAAGGTCTGTGATTAGACTTCGGACAGCTGGAACTCCTTCAACTGTAATGTCATCCAAAGCAGGATATGAATCATAGATGCCGTCATCCTCCGGATTTCCTAAGTCATGCTCTGCCTGTGCTATACTTGTTGCGTAGCCAGAATTGAGCCTATTTGCTCGGAGCGCTTCCTTGGGGAAGTTTAATAGATGCTAAATGAGGCTCAGCTTTTGCTCTCCAACATAAGTAAACGCCTCTGGGGAGCTTACCCTCCAGCAAACCGGCAATACTTGGATTCTGCAATTCTTTGGGGCATTTTCTAGTTGAGCATTCAACGCCTGAATATCTGGCGAAGCGCCATAAACGCTCTTCAGCGTTTTCCTCAACACGTTCACATCATGAATAAAGTTTATTGACTCCATCCGTAGCGATAATCGCTGTCCGATTCCGTGTGTCACAAGGATCCTAATACTTCGTTAGCCAACAGCCTCCCGCTACAGCGACGGCTAGAGATGTCGTACAAATGCTCCACCACTCTGTCGTTCTCATTCTCATCACTATTCTTATAATCCGCCTTCATCTCATCCTCCATAGCCTTCTCAGGATCATCGTCGTCACCCATTCCGAGAAGATTCGACATTTTCCTCTCCAGCGCCATTCTGCCAGCCTGTGCCTGGTTCTGCTCCTCCTCCTTGTTATTCGGAGTAGCAGTTTTCTTTGGCTCTATTATTGTTGATGATCGCTTAGATGACCTTCCTGGCGTAGGAGTAACTGGCCTCGAACCAGTCGTCGATGCGGCCTTTTCTTTTCCTGCAGCGGCCGGTGGAGATTTATCCACCCACCCTCGCACCAGTTTTGTACCCCCAAGATTTTGGCCTGAAGTAATCCTCTGGAAGACCGTCGAACTAATCTTGCCATATATATCATCGGTCATCAGCCACGCCGTAGTGGCGTCTACATATATAACAAACGAGTTTAGCCAAGGCCCTAGTAACGGCCAACTTTGCTGGGTGAGGCCTGGACTCGGGGGCGGGTCCGTCGGTGTAGGTTCAATTGTTGGAACTTCTAGCTTCTTGACCGGGTCCGCAGATGCTGGAGCCGGAGCTGGGGGAGCGGTGGCAGATTTCTGTCGGTAGGGTTTATATTTAATATATCCTGTTTCCTTAGTTAGTCCTCTATCCACATCGTCTTCTCCTGGAACTGAAAATACCTCTTTCAACCTGATCGCTCAGCTTCTCATCCAGTGGCCGTAAACTGCTTCCCTCTTTTCTGGCACAAAATCTGGTTAATATCCATCCTTAATGGCTCTAGAAACCTTAGCCTCAAGATAATCCAAATCTCACCATCTCGAAACCATGTTCCCCTCAAAACACTATAAACCGGACCTTCCCAATATGCACTTGTCAACTCCCTCTTTCTGATATGCACATCGAACAAATAATCCTCATTGACCGGAACTGTCATATCGTCCTCTTCTGGTTTGATCCCAGTTGCCTCGCCCGCGTCTTCATCGCTACCTCTCCTCGATGTCCACGGTTTCTCAGCCTCCAATGCAACTTTTGCGTCGTCGGCTTCCGACATCTCTAGGAATGCATCCTCTATGCTCCTAGAATCTTGCTCGCCGAATGGTACGAATTTAACGGCCGGTTTGGGTGGGTCCTTTAAGTCAATCTCCTTTTGGAACGGTTTCCGCTTCGGATTCTTTATAGAGGTTTCGTAGAAATATCAGCATTTCATTCTCAAGGTGGGCTACCATTATATCATCCAAATCGCCACTTACATCAACAGCATAGTGCCACCTTGCCAAAACAGGTGGACAATCCTCAGGATAATCTTTCGGGGAAATTCTCTTCGTCGAACCAACAACATGATCTGTCACCGCCTTCGCTATCGAACCCGGGTTACTAGCACCTCCCGTAGTAGTACTCGCAACTCCAGGCAGTGGCGACCTCGGCCGACTAGCCTCCCTCGTTGTACTCCCTCCGGCCCCATCGCCTGAACCGAACAGGCTCTCCATAGCGACTACAGCTCTTCGAACCGGTATCGGAAGCTTTCTGAGCTTTAAAGGAGGTTTGAGTCGTAATTGGACGGCGGGGAGTACGAGGGAGATTAGTTGGCGGTTCAATTTGACGAACTTTTCTCCAGGGTTACTTTCGCTCGGGTGACGACGGGCGAAAGTTGCCTTTTTCTAGCTATAGATTATATTGTGAAGAGAAAAAGAGGGGAAGATGAGAAGGGAAAAAGGTAGGAGGTGATTGAATTAAAGCTTCACGGTAATACTTATTTAATAATTTGTTTCGGCACAACTAGCTTGAGCATAGCTTCTTGGAGTTTTGGAGTCTTTGGATAAGAAAGGTGGGAGGATAGTATGCAGAGACAAACTACGGCTAGCGAATCCGATGACTGCTTTACGTCACACCCCTCTGACGACCATACAACACCCCGCCATCCGTTGCTGCATGTTTGCCGCCCCCCACCTCCAACAATGTCAACACCAACATTGTTAGCATCCGCATCTTAGCGACTGATTTTCAGGGACCTCTCATGTGACCAGCTAGGGTCTATAGCTTAAAGCTGTTGTAGCTGTCCTAAGAACAGTCCTGAAGAGCTATACGGAGCTTAGTGTACGAAAAGAGCTTGTAAAATGCATGTGACTTTCATAACTTCGTAGAACATATTCCAACTGCCGCGCGCTCAAAACCAGAAAGAAAAGATCGTAAGCCCGGTTTATAGTACAGAGGAAATAAGAAACAAAATAATTATAAACATTAAACATGCATGCTAAAACGACCACGCACAACGTCCAATCGCTGACTTTGCTACCAATGGGTACATTCGGTAAAAAAAAAAGAACTTATGAGGATAAATATGTGCAATCGAAAGGAATAATGCCATATGGGTAAAATTAAGGTAATCTGCAATGCTAAAACTGGCAATGCTGAAACTGGTAAACAGTTTTTTGGGGGTATCCTTTTTCCACCTCGAAACCAGCTCATTTACATAACCACCCACTCGCTCGCCCGCTTCAAATACTTATCCAACAAGATGGTAACATCGGCTAAAACAAACCTGCAAACGTACAAACCGAAAAATTCGCCAGCTCTGCTCATGCAAAGATCTAATCCAACTTGGGTTTTGATGTGAAGATTGTTGCCCTCGATGTGAATAGCTAGTTGGTCTAGAATATAATGTTAGATATGTCTATTGAGTATCAAAGGATCATGGAAACTTAACATACCTAGAACCTGGGCAGCGTCGAATAGCTTTGATAGAGCATTCATATAACTAGCGAATGGTCCCACGAACCCAGCGTTTGCTCCATCCCCATTCTCCAGTTCATAGCCGCCTCCATACCCGGCGCCACCACCGCCGCCGGTTATATTCTCGCTATAGCTCTCCAGACTCCTCGCGCTTGGCAGAGGGGTGTAAGAACTGCTGCTAGAGATCATGGAAGAGGTATTTTTGCTCCTCAGTTTCTTCCAGTAACTCCTTCCTCCACTAGAGCTACTGCTCGTTTTCATGTTACTAGTAGAGTCAATTCCATTGCCCATAGAATCTCCATCCACATCGGTCCCCTTGAACATCGAAACTGCACCCGATGGGCCCACGTCACCACCGAGTTTCTTGCTTAGTACTGTCTCCGCACGAGACATCACTGTCTCCAGATCCTGGAGCTCCTTCAGAAGCAGATCAGCGTCAGACTTGTCCACTGTTGCAAGCTTCTTCAATGCTACAGTCAAGCTATCACTAGCCGCAATCTTCTCATCAATACCCTTAAGCTTAACGCCCTTCATAAGCCAGATTTCCCGAGGGACGAAGAGCTTCTTAGACAAATAGCCGCCGTGGGGGTTCGAGATCGTATTGTTCAAACATCGCATCAACCAGAAAGTCTTGGATAGCTGTTCCGTTGGCATTGGCTCTAATGGCACAGGATGGGCCGAATCGGGGTCCGCAGATCGTGAACCGGTTGGAGAGTGAATTCGGCTATCGAATAGGTGGAACCCTCCTGTCGGCAGTCCACCAGTGGCCAAGCCAATATGACTTGACATGGGTGTCCGTGGAGGGAATCTTGCCGAGCGTAAGTTTTGAGAGCTTGCAGAGGAGTGTAGACCATGGTAGCCTGGCGACGAGTCACCCTCTTGGTTATTACCCATCTTCCCAGACGACTTGAGATTTACGTGTGATTGAGTCTGCCGAAGGATTCCGCCAGTTCCCCTCAAAGTTTGCCTAGTTCTAGGTGACAGTGTTTCGATGTGTGTATGGTCGCTCGATCCATCATCTGTGCTGCTGTTCCTATTTCTCTCGAGTTTTGCAGCAGTGATATTCTGCTCGATGGTTCTTGGTGAGAATTCCGAGTCAGTAACAGTCGATGCGTTCCAGCCAGAAGTATCAGACTTGGCGTCTGATTGTTGGGCTTGTTTGTTCTCCTCTGTGTTCACAAATGGAGGTGCTGTCCTCAGTTCACCCTCAGCGTCTTCCTCCACTCCAGTCGCTGCTAGCAGGCGCGAATGCCTATTGTTGGTCTCAATCGTCAGAGGGCCGAGGCCGAGACCGGAGGCAGGTCGGCCAGATATCCTCCGATCCCTAACACCGGAAAACCGCTGGGTATTCCGATTCGAATTGAACGGAAGAGAGGGCGGGCTAACAAGTAAATCGTCGTCTTCTTGGGGTAAAGTGTGCTCGTCTTCGCTCCATGCCGTTGGTGGTGGCTCTGGAGATTCGCTAGGCGGTGGAACCGGCTGGGTATCGAGATCAAACTTGAATTCACCAAGTTGGTCTATCCCAGTATCCGTAGAAGTCCTCACTTTCTCATCTTCTTCGTCCGCGCTTGATTCAACCTCTCCTTGAGCTGATAACCGATTTACACTCATTGGCTGGAATGCAGTGTCCAGTGTTGGAATGATATTAGAGCTTCTCCGTTTAATATCAATAGCAGCTGGAGTGGGTTCGCCATCCTCCACTGACATATCAATCGTCAAGTTCAAGTCAAGTGGTGCTGGGCCTTGAGATTTCTTGATTTCATCAAATATCATGTCGTCAAAGTCATGGCCCATCTCTTTGTCTAGAAGAGCAGTGTCGCGTATCCTAGCCCCTAGCGGGGGTGACTCGATATCGAAGCTATCCTCAAAGCTCGGTCCTATATCGATATCCAAGCCTAATTTAGACAGCCGCTTACTTGCTAGGATAACCGTCTTGCGTACGTCCGTAGTACCGAAATTATCCTTGTCCTCTTCCTCCTCTGTCATTTCTTCAAGTGCAAGGGATTTCTTCCTCAGAGTAGGTACGCTTTGGGCATGCACTAATTTGAGTGGTTGTTGCGTTATTCTCTTGATGCCGTAAGTCATAACCACCCCTTGCTCAAAATCGCTGTCAGCATCCGAACTCAATCCGTCCCACGCGGCATCCACAGCGGCATCAATATCAGCACCAATCATTTCCGATTCACTATCATATATGGTGTTTGAGTAGGGTACAGGTATCCCCGACTTGCTGGGTGACGTTGCACCAAACGACGATGTTGGTGACTCGGTGCCGTCATCGTCATCAAAGTTGTGTAACCAGGATGTCGAAGCTTCACTGACATCCCTAGAATGCCCAAGTCGGTGTTTCTGCGGTGAAGGGGTTTGGAGCACCTTGGGTTGTGGCTGAACTGGCGATTGCATTGGAATCTTCGGGGTTACAATTGATTGAGGTGTGGCAGGGATAGCGATCGTGGGCTGGGGCAAATTTCGCTGCTGTGGGATTTGAGGGGTGGGAATCGCTGGCGGCGGTATCTGTGGAGGTGGAAGTTGCGGGGGAGGATTTTGAGGCGGAAGGGACTGTGTCGGTGCTACAGGGAGTGGCGTCTGTGGTGCGGGTATCGAGGGAGGGGGCATCGATGGGGCGGGCATTTGAGGGGGGAGGCGTGGAGGTGGGCCGGTAGGCGGAGGCATCTGAGGAGGTTGCTGCTGCTGCTGCTGTTGCGTGATTCTACCCAAACTGTTATCCCTCTGATGGGTATATCTCGGTCTTGCGTCAATCTGAACCACACTTGGTTGTGCTAGTATGGCAACTGAGGTCCTCGGAGCAGGCGCCCGAACTAACTGAGGGGACTGAACCCGTCCGACAATGTAACTCTTCCTGGTGTCCTTCCTGGGGCTACCTCTAAAGTCGTCATAAGCCTCCCTTGGCCTCATATCCGGGACATCCTCCTCATCCTCCATCAGAACCTCATGTGAAGGTTCTCTTCGAAATTGTCTTGGACCGTTGGCACCCATACCGCCTATCGGTTCTGGTAGTAAAGATTCTCTTCGAGGAGGGACGTGGACAGGTTGGGGGGGACCTCGAGATTGGGATATTATCGATGCCGTCTCATCGCTTTCAAAGCTCATATTATCCTCTTGCAGGGGTCTCGCCGGTAGCTCCTTCTCATTCACTCGATATAGCGGTGATAGTTCCCTAAGCTCCTCTATCCTCCGGGTGTAGGTTTCTCTCTATGTGCAGACCGTTTTCGTTAGTAGTGCCGCAGCAACATAAATCAACCACACGTATGCCATCCGAGTAATCCTGTAGAGCAATAGGAACCGGCTTACAATTTGCATCAACTTTCTCCTATCCTCATCAACTCCCGCTCTCATCATAACATGGCCTAGCAACGCACATGCATCCGAGTATGCCTCCATCGCACCTTCAATATTATTCGCATTGTCGAGTAATACGGCCGTATTGGCCTTTTGCAAGGCGGAGGACAACATCGCCTTGCTTTTTGTGCCAGTTCCCGAGGAAACTGGTTTGTGTCGAGATTCTGTTAAGGTGGACATGTAAAAAGAGGAATGCTGCGCGCGGGCGGGGGTCAAGCTAGTTTTATTGGGTAAGGTATTGCTGCAGCCCCCCGAATTCGAATAGATTATTGTGCGGTGCACGATAGATTGGGTGCGAGGTGCCAATGCTATTGCTCTGAGTATAGGCCCCTTCTCTTCTTTCTTTCTTTCTTTTTTTTCCCTTTGGTTCCCCTCCCTTTCGCCCAGGATTAGTGAATTACTTTGCAGAGTCGTACTTACCCACTCGGACTCGCTTCGTCACGAGATTGGAGAATTTTGGGGGGTGGTCTGGTAATAATTTTTGGTGCTTTGACTACCAGATTCTGGCTAGCTGGGAAATAGTTTCAGCTGCAATTCGTATAGCTCGAAATGCGGGTGAAGGAGGGAGCGAGTGTGAAGTAGATTGGATCTGCAGGTAAGGGCAACTGTGCAGAAGGAGGCTGGTAAATGGAGAAAAGTAATGATTTGGTCTGTTCGCTATATGCCGTGCTGTGGTATCATTATTATAATATACTTTATCCTTCTTTTCTTTTCTAGAAGAAGCGGAAGAAGCAAGCCTGAGATATATTAATAACAGAGATGAGGTTAAAAAGGACAGGTCCGAGTCTTTTTTGTCCGCCCTGACTGGGACCTTGGCTCACGGACTCTTCCCTCCTTCTTTTCGAGCAATAATATGCTGCGTATAACAAGCACACTTTGAAGCAGCAGGGCCACCGAAAAATGGCGCTTCAGGGTCAATCGCGAGGAGGGAAAAAAAAAGAATTTGCTGAACAATAACCCCCCCAGTCGGTCAGGGTCAAAGTTTCTGCCGGGGGACTGCAAGCACAGACGGATGCAGAACTAGACGCATCCAGACAGAAAAGAAGGGGATAGATGCCTCGATCCACCTGTCAACTCGAATTGAACAAAAGGGATCAGGTTATAGGCGGCTACAATGTCCTTGTTGGATCATCCCATCAGAGTAGCATCAGCCATTGGTAAGGTCGCCTAAGTCCGTCAGAACCTTCTACTATTTTTCTCCCTTTCTGCTTGCCAGAACTTTTTTTTGCTCCCCCTTCGAAAAGAAGAAAATAAGGGATGCCCTGTACCTTGATGGATATTCTGCCGAAAGAGGAGTCGTGAGTTGGGTCCAAATGTGGGTTTCTCCTTCAGCCAAGCAAAGGGGGGAAAGAACAGGTCAGGATAAGGGTTGTACCGAACGTGCGAATACGAAGGGGCGAATATAATAAAATAAAAATTACCTTAGATGCCTCTTACTTGAGAAAAAAAAAAAAAAAAAAAAAAGGCAAGTAAATAAGTAAGTATATTCTGAAGAAATGTGACCAAATTATTATATCTAAACACGGCCTCCCTCTCCTTTCGATCGAACGGAATACCCCACAGACGACGGGATCAAAGCTGTTGGAAAATATGATATGACATGATCGAGAGAGCTAGGAGGAAGAAGAAATCAAGTAAGAGCCCACATGTCAGCCCTGCACATTCGCAGAATCTTAATGGCTGGATAGGAAAAATCCCACATGAACGTAGGAACCCGCCAATGTCAGCAAACAGGCCAGCTTGTGAAAACGATTCTGACCCTAGCAGCAGTGGCAGCAGAGACCTGTCTACTCTTTTTTTTTTCTCCGTGCAGATGCAGATAGGGGACTAGGCGATTCGCTGCAAAAAAACGTACGGAACAGGACTGGTTGGTTCTGTTTCAAAACAGCCTTAAAACCTGCATGGGATATACATGTGTACCTGTAGGTCACAAAAGCTTAAAAGTTCGAGAAGGAAGACCCCCCCGAAAAAAAAAAAAAAAAAAAAAAAGGAGCTAGCGGATGCTCCTTGTCCGGCAGGTGTATTTCTCTCTCCCCTTTCTACCTCGACGTACCGAAAAATGTCAAATGTCAGCGGAAAGGAGAGCTTGGTACATGCACCTGATCAAAGACAGCATGAGAAACATGGCGTTCCCGGTCCTGCTTGAAAATCCTATCTCTGTAGTCCGCTCGGACGGGGTAAGTAAGGTACATTATTGCATCTACATTGACAGGTACATCATCCTAATCACGCATGTTGGATGTCTCCCCATGGACGATTAAAACGGCATGCATGCTCCGGAGATGGTGTGAGGGAGCAGGCAGCGCGGAGTACCTCATGCTTCTGTCCGTACAGAACAAGCGGCAGCCAACCCACCCACCCACGCGAGGAAGCTAGCAATTTAATCCCATGCGAGTAAGGAAACGTATCTGCAGGTCCAAGGGTGACATGATGGTATGGGATGAAAAAGGCCTTTCGGAAACCTACCATACGATAGCCCTTGATAGCCGTCCAACCGACGGACCTATCGATTGCTTGCAGTTTCCGCCAGATTGACAAACATGAGCAGCATCAGCAAGCCAAAAGCCCGCCACCGCCGCACAGAACAAATTATTGGCGCCAACAGCCCATCACGCATCTTCTGGTTGGTTGAAAAAATAGTCTATGACGATGACGATGATAATGCTGTGCGGCACGTCCTTATTCCTCTGCCTCCTCTTTGCACGGACAAGAACCGTGCAAACTGGTTTGATTGCCCCCTTGGCTATTCCTAATGGCAATTCCGCTGCTGCGTTGTTTGGGCTGGTAAAATTGGCGGACGAGAGAACAATCAAGTCGCGTTCCACAGAAATTAACTTCCCCATCCACAAACGTCCTCGCGTGTCGGCCTCGTGTATCTCCCAGGCAGTAATCCAAATTCCTCTCTTTTGTAAATCCTATACGTTAACTGTTCAGTCTTATGTTACCTTGAACTCGAGCTGTATATATTCGCTGCGACTCGGATTCCATGCACCATCCCTTTTCTTGACATCTAGACCCAAGTAGCTTGCATCACCTACCCGTCCTGTATACACGCATCTCCGCGACGTCATAACCTTCTGTTCTCCTCCTCCAGCAACCAAAAATGCCACAAAAACGCCAATTTAACAACAAATTCTCCAAAAAGCCCTTCAAACGAACCTTCAACTCCTACAGCAATAGCAAGGATGAAGACAATGGCGAAGAATCATCTTCCAAACGCTTCAAGTCCGCTTCAACCTCCTCCAGTACAAAAGCCCCGGATGGCATGAGACATACGGATGAAGAAGGAAACTTCTACTGGGAACTCGGCGGCAAGGCCCGTCGCGTTACGGTATCCGAATTTCCCAAGGGAAATGTCTTGGTTTCGGTCCGAGAATACTTCGAGAAGGATGGAAAGTTTTTCCCGGGGAAAAAGGTACATAGTTTCTTACATATAGGAAACATTCTACAGTAGACCTGTTTGGTGTCACGTATACTGATTAATTGTGTTACAGGGTATATCTATGAGCCTCGATCAGTTCAATCAGTTGATCAGGGTCCTTCCAGCTCTCGAAGAAGCCATCGGACAGAAGACATCCACCGGGGTAGTGAGGCCGATATACACCACCTCTGCTAAGCACGAGGCTCCAAAGCCTAAAAAAGAAATCAAAGATGAAGAGGAAGAGGAAGAGGAGGAAGAAGGCGACGAGAAAGACCAGGGTAAGCAAGAAGAGGAAGAGGAAGAATTGGTCATCGAATCACCACCGAAGAAGTCAACCAAAAAGGCCCCTCCCAAGAAGACAAAAGTCGAGGATAGTGAAGAAGAGGAAGAAGAAGATGAATCCGAAGAGGAGTAAAACCGACCCTGTAATATCTGCCTCGAGTCGTTTGGGAGTCCCGGTTCAGCTCCCAGTTTGCATTGGGCCGCTTGCTCGTGCGTTTCGACCTGAATCACACCCAATTCACGCACACATTTTGAAACCCAAACTCGTACACCGTCTTTCTCCAGCTACTCAAAAGCGATTGGTTCACGAGACATATAGCCGATCTTATTTCGATCCTCGTTTGCTTCCGCGGATATCGCTTGTCTGTACTTTTGCATATGCTTTTCATCTCAGCGGGTATTGGTAGTTATCCCATTGGCGTTCACTGGTTGTTAGAAGGCTTAGATTATTGGTATATATTATTTATTTATTTTTGCTTTGGCGGGTCCTATCGTTTCCATCCTTAACCCTACCTCTCTACCTGAGGCTCTTACCCCTCCTCCACCTGCCTCTCCTGTATATGATATNCTCCCTGAGGCTCTTCCCCCTCCTCCCCCTGCCTCTCCTGTATATGATATNTAATCAACCTATCAGCAATGAATACAAGCTAATCAACTGAGCAGCTCTATCACATTACATTGCTTCCTCCCATACACTCAAAACTTTCTCAAGTTTTTCTTGTCTTGAAAATACGAAATTGTGATATACCTCGCATACAAACCCGGCCACAACCCTAGTCGGCGAAATGCGAGTAACAGCGGGCTATATCAAATGCACCATGTATGTACGAATACGTGGATCTACATTGGTTGATCGAAGGGACCCTCAATGGTTCATCCGCTGGCCATGGGAGCTGGCTAGCTAGCATGGCATTAGCTTGAGGCTTTACCTTGCTTGCCTAGCTCCCTTTTCCTTTTGATTGTTTTTTTTCCTTCTCACTGCTGGACGGCTATGCAGCGTCGAGTCACTCCCGTCATGTCCGTCTAGTCCGTCCTTGCATGGATGAAAGTTATAGTGTCTTTCAATCGTTTGCTTTGTTAGCGTCCATTCCGCTTTTTTCCCTCTCTCTCTCTCTCTAGCTTGTTCCTTTTGGCGCTGATTTTTCCCGTCTTTTTCTGTTTCTTTAAAATATATGCGATTGACCAATTGGCGGGGCAATGTAATGCCAGCGATGCAAAACATCCAAAAATGAGGTGCTCCCCACCTGCACCACCACCCACCACCCTTTTTTGATCCATTGAGTTTCTTTGCTCGGCATTTTCGTCCGATTTTCACCTGAGATGGGGAAAAAAGGGTATGGCGGAAATGCGGGTGCAGCGGGAGGGTGACGGACAGGACAGGACAGGACAGCTAGCTTGCACATGTTTCATATTCTTTTTTTTGATTTCAGAGTAAAATGGTATTTTCATTACACTATTGCGAACTGGGAAGAAAGCTGAGTAAAAAGATTGAGAGGCAGGTGCTATGTATGCTATATGTTTCCTGTCCAATTGTAAAAGCTTGAAGTTCAAATTTCCAAGGGCATCAAACAGACCTCCGCCGTCGCCGTCGCCGTCCGTCGCAAAACAAAAAAAAAAACTAAGGCCAATCAGTGCTGAAGTATCACAATCATGATTCGAGATAAACTTTTCCCCCTCCCTTCAAGCTCCTCTTTTGACTAAACAGCTTCAAAAATCTCAAGACCAAACAATTCAGGAAAATAAATGTTTAAAAACCAGAATCATTTCTTTGCTATTCATATCATAATCGTAATCAGCGCGTGTCATCATTGGGCATTACAAAACATCTCAAACCAAGAAGAAATTCGAGAATATAAAAGAAGCTCATCATAGTACCAAAGAAGCACTCAAACCGACTTTGCAGGTTGCAGTCGCAGTCGCAGTCGCAGTTTGCAATGCGATCTGCATCAAGCAATATCAAATATCAAATATCAAATATCAACGGCTTAGAATCGCAGGAGTAACGAAATCCAAACGATAACAATGCAAGAAGCACGATATCCGGGATTCGAAAAACTAGTGAGAGAAAAAACGAGGAAGAGAGAGAGACGTGTGACGTGTCTCCTCTAGACCTCCAGATACGGCCCGAACGAGTTCTTTGTTTCAGGATAGAGTGATAGAGAGAATGTGTGAGAGTAACAATAATGTGTAAGATAGACATTTTTTTTTTTCATATCGTTTTCAAGCATACTTCGCAAAGGCATAGTATATTTTTTTTCGCAAACAGACAGACAAGAAAAAAGAAAGATAGTAATAGTAGAGAGCATAAGTGGATTCGTTAATTGTTTTTCTTTTTTGGATGATTTCGCTGTCAGCGCAGGATAGGAACTCGTGGCTTGAAAAAATGTCAAAAAAAATAAAGTATCGACAAGCAATGGGGGAAAAAAGCAGACAAGAAAAAATACACAGCACTGATTCGCTAAACATTAGCATAAAGGAAGCTCAATAAAGCTAGCCAGCGTGTAAGTATTCTGGCAAGTTGGGTAAGAATAATAGTATGTAACATAGAAAATCAAATACTAACAGAGAAGCGGAAAAAAGAAAAAAAGCACAGGTCATCATCATGGCGGTCTCATTCGATGGTTAATCGAAGAGTCGCAGGAGGGTAGGAAGGAGGAGTGTAAGATAGTAACAAAGATTCATACAGTCGCGAAAAAAAAAACTCGAGGAACAATAAGGAGACTTTTCCGCTATACAAGCGGGAGAATTTGTGAAAATGATATAGCGAGTGACCTGTGGCGTAGCTTTTTTGGTATCATATCCCAATGGAAGACCTTCAAGAACGCCTATATGAGAGAGGATGATTAACAATAAACACAAGGGTTAGAACGCCACGTTAAGCGTGCCGTTGAGTTGTAAAATAGAGAGCAGTAAAGAAAAAAATTTGCAGTAAATTCCGCTGCGTTAAGGAAATACGACCGTTATCCCATGTCCACCTAAAATATGACATCCATAAAAATAAAATATGTAAAAAAAAAAAAGAATCAACATAAAAGGAAAATGAATCTAAAACGTTGCGTAACGTTGCAGATAAAGTGGGATATATCAAGGAAATGTTCGTAAAATGTCGCCATGACAGTCTATCAAGACAGAACTCCTCAAGCAAGGGAGAATAGAGCTGCTCATCTTCGACGCTGCTGGACACCAACTGCGATTGCAGTCCGTCGAGGGACGTTAAAAGAGTTCGCAGGAGACGGCAGACCGTTAGGCTTTCTCCTCTTGGCATTGTAGTCATCACCATCACCAGCGCGGCTAGATGGACGGGATGGATCATCGTCATCATCGCGACCACGCTTGGTACCGGCGAGGGAGCTCGGCATAGTTGAGGTCTGATCGTAGCTACCCGAAATTGGGACAATTCCTGATCCAACTGGGTAAGAACTATTAGCAGAATGAGTCTCAGAAGTCCGGTCTCCGTTAGTGCTGTAGGAGTCGTAGCGTGTCATTTGCGGCGAAGCATTGGTGTAAGTCGAGCTGGAAGACCAGTGTCCAGCGGTGTCCGGAGCGTTGCGGGCGCTGGTAGTGTCGACGGTGCGAGGAACAGCAACGCCAGAAGTGTCGTATGTGGTACGAGGCACATCGGTTCCGGTAATAGCGTTACCACTGCTGATGTCAGACGAATAAGAAGTGGAATGATCGCTGGGCAAGATGGTCGACGAGGAATAGTGAGACCCTCGGGAGGCGCTATATCCTTGCAAGTTGTTGTCGTGCGTGTACTCGTCTTCATGTTCGGCTTCTTCTTCGCCATGTTCAGCATCATGGCCGTTATCATGACTAAGAGAGGAGGATTCACCTAAATTGGAAATTCTGCCATCATTTTGGCTAGAAGATGGGCGAGACGACGTAGTCGTCTGCGGTGCTCTAGCACTCTGTGGTGGCCCCATATCCGTAGCTTGCCTACCATTGGGGAGATATTGCGAAGTTTGTTGCGAAACTGCAGGGTATCGGCTCAGGTTAGACTGTGAGTTGACATTTCTGTATGGATCGTTGTATGTGCTGGCAGCAGAAGAAGTAGAGTAAGATTGCAGTTGGCCACCGCCTGGAGGAGTGGTAGCAGGTGTGGCGGGCATCGATCTACTCGAAGCCATCGCGGCAGTATCAATTGCCAATGGCTGATTAGTAGACACCAAATTTGTTGAAGACGACCAGAACTGAGAATCAGCGTTAGACATCATAAGACTAGATGCACTCGACGGAGGAGTCGGGAAAGTCATGCTGCGCTCAATACTTGGCCTGTGTCCAGTCTGTAGAGGGTGAGACGGTACCAATGCACCGCTCGACTGGGTTGGCAGCGTAGTTGCAGAGCTTGACACGGAGGCGGGAGAAACTAGACTATCAGTTGACCGTCTTTGAGGTGTTGGCGCATTTGGAGCACCTGTCTGCTGGCTTGTCGCTCCAGAAGCAGGCGCTGAAGCCTGTGTGGGAAGCGAAGTTGGCAATGATGGAGGAACGCCTGCCCATGGATTACCTTCTCTCCTCGCTGCGTGGATCACGGCAGATGTTCGAGTCGAATTGGTTGGGTGGTATAGCAAAGCACCAATGTTATGCACGAACAATGGGTAGAGGAGTTCAGTGATCTTCTCCTTGTTAGCAAAGTCGAGAGCACGTTGGAACGGAATCCTGTGAATCTCAAGTAAGCATATAAACTCTGACAACCTTAAAAAAGAAGTCTCAACCTACCAAACTCCTTTCAGATGCATTGGTCCGATCTTAACAACGTGCCTGACCTTCTCGGATTTAAGAATTCCATCTCGTCGGCCACGGGTCATACCCGCAACATTGAGAAGCTTTGTGCCATTGATCATATGATTGTCTGGTCGTGCAAGAAAAATTAGAGTTTAGGTTTCAAAGCGTGCAGGACGATTCCCAACATACCTTCGCGGCGTGCAACGCAAACACCTTTCGCCTCGACTTGGAAGCACAAGCTACCTTCATCTTCCCAGAGTGTAGCCGTCACTCTCGGCTTAGCACCTGGAGGGCAGACTTGGCCAGTGGTATCTGGAGCCGCCGGATAAATCGTCTTATTGTACGTATCCAGCATATTAGTTTCGGTTCGAGAGCTCACTAGCGGACCAGCGCCTTGAGTCATAACACCCCTAAATGGGCCTTGCGTAGAACCACCTGAAGGTAGAGTTGAAGACATGCTAGTAGTCGGATAGGAATATTGACCGAACGCCTGACTCGTGCTATGCGGCTCATAAGGCTGCGGCACATGGGAAGTGCTGTATGATAATGCACTAGCGGATGTTGGTGTATGGCTAGTTGCAGATTGGGGCTGCGAATAACTCTGGTGGCCGTAAGAATCCATGCCGATATATTGAGGGGGCACGGGAGCCTCGTGCGAGTAATAAGAAGTTGGCGCTGAGTAATGAGAAGATGGCGCTGTGGAATATGCTATAAAGGCAATGTTAACCGATTTCTTCACATATTGAAGAATTGTAAGTTAGGATTTAGGACTTACCACTCACCGATCCAGGCGCAGATTGTGAACTGTGACCTGGAACGGGTAGAGGGAGTTTGCTTGCAGTAGACATTGTTGTATATGTTTGAGTTCTGCGAACTTCTTCTAGTTGAGGATAAAAGAGAGCAGCTTTGAGGCTGCTAGGTGTCTCAAGCTTCACTTTGACGTTTCAAAGGACCCGTAGGTAAGGCAGAAGCTGGGGTTCTCGTGGCCACAAAGGATACGTTGAAACCTTTGTGTGGTCAGAATGCCATACAGCAGCTGAAAAGCTTGGAAATGTGTTGTTCCTGTCGAAAGACGCAGAGTAAATGATCCGAGGAATTGAACTCGTATCAATTTTTGGCCAAAGACGTGCCAGAAATGAAGGGTGTTTTGTGTCTGGTGGGGTGTCGGTGAGAAATGCTGATATCGTCTCGAGCCCTGAATATCTTGATACGCGATATAAATCCGGCGATCAAGATACCAAATGAAGTTGAAGGAATCACACAAAGTGAAAAAGGGAAAATGATAAAAGAAAAGAATTATCCCGTCACAAAGACCCAAAAGAAACCAAAGAATTCGCTCGCTTGCTAATGAAAAAAATTTCAAATGAATAGAATAGACGTAAGAGTGGACGAATGCTGCGTGATAAAACCAAAGAAATGTCTAAAATATTTGCACGGGAAGATGCAGATGCGTGAACTGTCTCTCGAGGCCGAAAGACAAAGTTCTCCGAATTGATTATGTTACAGAATCCGCAGGCTAGTCAGTCTGCGGTAAGGTCGTAAAATCCTGTTGAAAACGGCAGTATTCAACGGAAGATGATGGTGGGGCTATAGGGAATTTTTAGATAGCCACCGACTCCTGTCTTGCATGGAATTTCAAGTCAGCAAATCATGGTTCTAGATAGTACTTTGGAAACAATCGAGGCGAATGGCAGGCCAAGCTACCCTTGCAGATTGTTTTCCGGGACCTCATTGCAGCTTCACGTTAGGAGAAAAAAGAAGAAACATACCGTATTTTTTGTTCGTCTCTTTCGTGTATCGTAAGATAAACCAGGGGTATAGCAAAATCCGTAATACGTTTTGTTCGTGAAATAAAATTAATAAAAAAAAAAAAAAAAAGGCCCGAACGAGAGGCGAAATGTCTGAAAAAAAATTCAAAAAGGGAAAATGTATTAAATTTTCAAGTCGACCAAGAGAAATGCTTATTCGCTAAGATTAAAATAACTTTCGACTTCACGCTGAATTATGCTGACACGTCGGTATGTTGGATTTGCGAGTCCTAATCAGATCCTGTTCTCTTCCGAGAAACTAGAGCTATCCCAGATCAAAAAGTAATTTGTTCGAGGTGATCGTGTGCAGGTAAAATGTAGGCTGCCGCTGTCGAAACAGCTTGGACGAGCAGATCTTTTCCAAGTGTCCCTGGTAAATGAGCCCCTGCTTAAAGGCAGGCTTTAACAAAGAACAGCAGGTAAGGCTGCAATGTTAGCCAATTATATTTTGCTGAGTCTGGTAGACTTTTTGATCTCGAGATCGATGGAGCTGCAAGAGTTTGGCTTGTTAGCTTAAGCTGCATGCAACGCGCTGGGGCATCTGGCATAAAAGACATCCAGATGGGAGGACGCACGTACCCGTCCCGGGAAGTCAATATCCAAACACAAAGCTGAAATTGACAGGTTCGTCCTTTCTGTTCAACGGTTCTCGCGAAACGTGCGGTAGAAGGTTGGAATGGTGAAGGGACGTCGCTTTCCTGTACATAAAACGGCCGAGAGGTTCCGAATAATTTCGCTGTTGGGTCCGAAAAAAAAAACTACGGTTTTCTGGTAGTGTTGGACAAGGCGCAAAAAACGTGAGCCACAGCTATGCACCAAGAGAAACAAAAAAGACCATCAACAGGATTCGAGGGATCACACTGGATGGGAGGAGGGGACGTCTCAAAAGTAAGAAGGTATAAAAAAAATTATTTAAACAAAAAAGATGGCGGGGAGGGGGGAAAGATGCAGCAGAAGATACAGGAATAGGAAAAGACTGCGGTTCAGCTAGCTAAAGAGCACTTGTTTGTTAGGAAAAGTACAGCTGAGGCGAATCTACAGGGATGATTTGTCCAGAGGTAACAAAAAAAATACAGGCAAAAAGGAAAATTCGATCGAACAAGTGAGAGGAAAGGCGAATGGGCTTTCCGTCGACTTGACGATGGTCCCTATGGTGGAGTATTATGGGAGGTGAAGAAGAGGATTGACCAAAGGGAAGATCAAGAAAAGAGAAAAAGAGGAAAGGTTTCAAGAAGTGTTAAAACTGAGCGGCATGCATGCCTGTAAAATAAAAAAAAATAAAAAATAAAAAAATAAAAAATAAAAAAAAGGCAGAGGGTGGAGAGGTCCCATGCATGCGCACCCAAAAGCACTGGCTAAAGAGTTTATAATAAACGGAGGTGGGAGGGTGGGTGTGGTAAATGGAGGGAGGGAGAGGGTGTATTGTCTTGTCAGTAACTTACCTTTGGGATATGTGCGTCGGCCGGGTTCTGGGCTGGGTGAGTGAGCGTGTGTGTGTGTGCTGGGCGAGGGAGATAGGTGTGGGTGCCAATGGAGTGAGCGAGGAAGTGAGTGAGTGCGTGCGTGTGGGTGTGTCGCTTCCACAACGAGGAGAAACAGGTCGAGGGTTCGTGTTCAAGGAATACTCGAGCCAACCAGCCAGACAGACAATCCGAGGAAGGAGAAGAAAGTGGAGGAGGAGGAAGTAGTGGGCGAGGGAGGGTCTAAAAGAGGAGGGGTACTTTTTCTAGAGGAGAGCGAGGCGAGAGAGGAGGAGAAGGAAAGAATTAAGGGTACAGGTTAGGACAGGACAGGACAGGACAGGTACGGGTGCTAGCAATATGTATGTATGCACCATCCGCTTCTCGTCTATGTACGTACTCGCTGCCCGCTTCTAATTCGACCGTTCGGACAACCTTTTCTTTTTTCTTTTGTTATTTTTCTTATTGCTCGCTGCCACCCAAGAAGAGAGTAGCTGGTGAAGAAAAGAAAATACGAAACCCGAGAAAAACGAAAGACCCGTCCAGAGAGGAACGAAAGAAAAGAAGAAAGATAAATATTCTCAAGAGGGTTTAAGAGTACAACCGAGACCTGCCAGTTTAAACCAGATGGCTTGAGATATATAAGTAAAAAAATCCTCCAAAGGTGGACCTTTGTATTTTTCTTCTTCTTCTGCTGTTGTATCGGTCGAGCACCCAACTATGGTTCTGGACCTTTATTATTTATTATTTGAAGAAATAAAATAAAATAAAATAAAATAAATTGAAAAGAGTCCGGCTGTTCCTGAGGGAGGATGGTACTCTGATGTTAAGAAAGAAACCCTCCGTCTGATTGGAAGACTCAAAAATTATACGGCTGGCGGGAACCGCTTGAGTATCAAAAGACTTGTTACAACTTTTTGATTACTTTTTTTTTATTATTTCATTGCCATCATCGCCTCATTATATCTTTTCAATCTAGACGATGCAATAGAACGTCTACCACTGTCACTCTGCAATGTACCTTTGATGAACCCCTTCCAAAAGAACAATATATAGATCTATGTCAGCATCCTCAAACGATAGTCGATGTTATTTTTTGCTAACCGGCTCACCAGCATTAGTGGGTTGTACCGACGTGCTCTTCGTCACTAAATTCGTCAATGGCTGGCAGCCAATTCACTTTTCTTTTATTTTTTTTTTTTTATTTTTTTCTTTTTCGAATTTCACGCAGGCCCCAGAAAAGTCTCTTGAAAGGTCCCTCAGCCTTCCTGCGACCTGGGATTGGGAGAGAGGAGGGAGAGCAAAAGAAGGAAAAATATGGCCGTGGGGCCATTAGCGTAAAATGGTCTCTTAACTTTTTTTTTCTTTTCTTTTCTTTTCTTTTCTTCCCTTCCTTCTGATCTTTTCTTTTTCCTCTCTCTTGTCTCTTTTGCCAGTTTTTTGCTTTTTTGCAGCCCTTCGATGATTATGCGAAGGGCGGCGCGCAACCTCAATTCGAGGGAAACCCGAACGAACGAACGAGGGGGGCTGGTAAATTTTGTTTTTTCTTCTGCTTACACTTCGTCTTTTTCTTTTTTTTTTTTTTTTTTTTTAACTGACAAGACAAGTTATCGTAACGAGCATCATGGGCAGAATAGCTGAGTGAAAATCTATCCTATATAGGTATCGTCTCTGCTCAGGCTTTAAAAAAAAAAATTAAAATTTTTTTGACACGAAGCTGTCGGTTTACCATACCAGGAAATATATCCTTTTAGCTCCCTCGCTCTTCCGCGAAAGATTTTGGGACAAAAGGACTTAATGCTTGAACGTGCGTGTGGTTTAAACATCAATTAGGTAATATGCCACATATTATCGAGGAGGGGACCCTCACAGCGGGAAAGTATGATTTCATGTTTTTGGCGTTGAAGCTTGAGCGGATCGGGGCGGCTTGCATTTGCCAAAAATGAACCTCACGTCTGGGTACCTTCCCTTGGGAACCTTGGGGAAGGTATTGCATGCATGATGGAGAGAACCGGGCGCTCGAGAAGCAGCAGCAGCCATTGCAGCGTGGTGGTGGATAATGGCCCTGCTTACTAGCGGCACAGATAAGTCTTTTTTTTTTTTTTTTT
>LDUD01000074.1:398196-411268 GCA_012184295.1 Dactylella cylindrospora
GCTTGAGCACACGCCCACGATGTGATGTGCAAGCAACCTTAATACATGTATGTACTATCAGGTGGGAGGGTCAAAAAATTAACTAAAGAAACCATGACCGTTCTTGTTTAATGTATGTAAGGAAGCGGATGTATGGGATGGGGTACACCCGTTTGTACATTGCCCATCAGGCTTAAGCATGCAATGGAAAAAGGTACCTGGCTGCATACGCGAACAGAGACTTATGCAAGGTAGCGGACCGCTCAGAGACTTGCATCCTGCAAATCAAATGGCGAAGATGCACCAGAACCTTAAGAAGCCGCAGATCCATACAGAAGCCATGAAGCGTTATTATGTGTCGCTTTAAAACCGAACGAGTGTAGAAAAAAATAAATTATTACTTTCATTCATGCTCTTCCTTGCACGTTAAGGTCCTGTCATCCAAAACGAACATTTTCGCTGGACCAGTAGTTTGGATGGAGCCCAAACTTCTTGGAGGACCATGACGAGTTGATTGGTCGGGTGGCTGGGATGTTGGAGGTTCAGCTGTTGGCTGAGGGTGCGGTGTCCCCCCGCCAAAACAGAACGGCTCGGCAACTGCTCTCTTCATTTAGGCAACAAATGGCGAATATTGCAATGACATTGGCCCCAACCTTTTATCAAAGGGCAAAATCCTCCGTTAGAAAAGGTATCAAAAGGTACCTTTTTTTTTACATTTGAAAAAAGAGAAACAAGACGTGGCTCCATAAGGCGCCCGGGTGAAATTGACAAGAAGGTTTCATTTTCTGGTTTTCTTGCCCTTGCTAGTTTTATTATTTTTCGGCTTCGTGGAAGAAAATCTTTGGATGGACGGGGCGGCCGACCGGCAAGATTTCTTCTTCTATTCCTTGATATCTCTCGAGTTTGCATTAACTAACAGAAATCCAACGTTCCTACCGTTGGATATCCAGCTGAACGGAATGTGATCATCTTCCCAAAGAAGAAAAGAAAGGATCAGAAGAGCCGAGGAGAATGGGGGCGGTCTTTCTTACATGGGGGCAAAGGAGGGTACATCATGACCCATTGCTAGAGGAAATACCGAAAGGCTTAGAGTCAACTCGATAATACGAGGATGCTAAGGGTTACAAGATCCAGGTTTGTGTGCTCAGCCAATGCGCAATGTCTCAAGTTCGCCTTTCTCCTTCACTGCCTTCTGCTTTTTTTCGCTCAGTCCATCAGACCCAGGCATTCGTGCATGGGTCCTGTCTGCCTGTCTTATTTGTGTGTGAATGCTCTTGCGGGTCATAGCCAAGTGGGTGTTTATTGAAGCGGCTCGCACAGTTGATACAATCCCGCATTCCCGCCCTTGCATGAGCTGGGTCCAGATGGTCACCAGATTACCCATGTTCTGGGCTAAATAAATTAAAAAAAAATTTCGTCCTCTTTTCCTGTACCGCAACAATATTATAGCCGAATCCAACAGCTTCCAAGAGGAAGGGGTTGGTTCAGGTACGAAATTGCTTCTGGAAGAAGGAGTTGCTTTGAGATTTCTTGTCTGTTTGTGGTTGGGCCTCCCGCTTCCCGCTTTTTCGCTCTCGCTCCCTACCCAGGAGGAGCGTGACACTTTTGATATATCTCGTCAATCTTTACCTCGGCGGCTGGAAACACCCAAAACGAGAAATAAATGAGAACAAATTAATATCTCATTTCAGTTAAAGACGCTTCCCTTTTTTTTTTCTTTTTGGTTTTGATAGATTGCATGCCTCCTGCATTGACGAGGACGCAGGTACAACTTTTTCTCGCTCGCTCGCTCTCACCCCTCCGTGCCCCATCACAGTAGAAACATCGTGGAGATCAAAATTCAGGGCACCAATCCCAATGGCGACATTGCGCATGCATTGCATCAGCCATCTGTGACCTGCAAGATCTCAGGAATTTTGGAAAGGGTTTGAGATAAAAGTAGGCAGCCTACCCAGCCTAGGAAAGTAGTCTCGCGAGAAGGCATCACCTCGCTTTTGGCAAACCTGGGTAGGCCCAAAAAAGGCGGTTCTAGGCAATGTTTCGAGTTTCAACCGATAGACATGAAACGAGAGAGGAACGTTTACCAATTGGAACTATTCCCAGCCAAGGGGTGAATTTTTGTAAGAAATTATTGTCCACGTGAACCTCCAAGAACGCCATCGACAGGTTGTATGGGGTTATACATAGAAACACATCCCGTCTATACGACAAAAATAGGTCGTAGACGGGATGGGGGAAAGACACTCTAAATAATTTTGCTCTGCAGGTATCTTAAAGAGAAAAAAAGGTACTTGCTCCATTCTAAAACCCTTAGTAACCAGATTAGAGATTTTATTTTTCTTTGGGCGGTGCATCAGCATCGTTTCGTCTTGCATGCACTCATCATGCATGTAAGCAGCAGCCAAGAAAAAACTTCGTTTACTGATCTGACACCCCCCCAAAAAAAAAATAGGTGAGAGCAGTAGGCGAAGAAACCTCAAACAAAAAAGATACACGACAAACGCAATGTAATCAGAGCAACCCCCATGCATTATCGATATCGCTACCAGCGTTTAGGTCTTATTTGTGCATCGGCGTTCCATTTTGTTTCTTCACAGACTCAATTATACATAATTGCCATAAATATCGCCAGCCATTGGCTCAGTATGCGGAGAGAAGCGGCGCCGAAGTCGCCACGGAATGTTCTATCCGGGTACATCCTGCAGAGATATGTGCCTAGAAACGGGAAAGAGGAAATACTACAGCAATAGAAGCTTTAAAAGAAGTTCTAGCTTCCCGTCTCACATCAGATACCTTTCTATTATTGGTGATAGCAATACTTCGTAACGAGTTGAGCTCCGATTAGTTAATACAGAGCTCTGAAGGTCAATGATGGTTCATGATTCTATTATAAACATTTCTTACCTTATCTAATCCAGACGATAACGTTAGTCAATAATTGTATCAGATCCCAAGCTTGGAATATTAGTATAATCAAAATTTATGATCAATTGATACATCCCGACCGGTGAATAGACGGGCCTAGCCTTACACCAACCTCAAAGGCATTGCCAGAAATGTGTTGCAGTTGACGTTGGAGGATGGCACACTGCAGATGCCCGTTGATTTCCCTGCGATTGTTATCATTCCCCCTAAACCCACCCAAACCTTGAAAGGAACAGCGGACGAAGAAGAAAAAAAGGAAATTTTTTTGTTAGGACATTCTCGAACTCAAAGAAACGATAAGAAAGAAGTCGGCACACTGCAGGTCTCAGCTGATCTGTCACATACACATACTACTCACGCACATTATAGGGATAAGGATACGCACGTCGAACCTGCATTCTATTTTTTTTCCAACGGTTTTATTATTTCCCTTTCAACCCGGGGCTTTGGGGGCACTGCAGCTGGCTGGCACCGGTACTGGCATCTGACAGCACCGTTTTACCATGCTATTCCTGTGCGGCCGTTTCAACTGTTGCGCGATTCCTGCCTTATTCATTTCGAACGTTTCTGTGCAGCAAGCAGCAGCAGCATGTGGGTGTTAAAAAAAAAAAAAAAACCTGTTCCTGCACATTCGAACAAGCTGCTTCCCTTCCTAACGTGCCTGCCTGCGTGCCAACCAACCAACCGGTCAGCCAGACTGCTGGTTCCCAGCACCGAGAAAACCACCCTCCCAAAAAGACATGCAGCTGCAATATGCATGCATGATCCCAACCTGACTCTTTTGTTCCTTTCGACTCTCGGGGGGCTTTGACAAGCAACAATGACATTTTTAATCCCCTTTCGATCGGGGCAAAAAAAAGGAAATCCTGCAGGTTGCATACTGCGACCAGGAATACGCTTGTTAGTAAACGTACATTTACCAGTTGTATATTGGAGGGGAAATACAATCTGGAGAAATTAGCGATTAGCTTGTTTAAAACAAATTTTCTTCACTCGGTAACTGGTAAAAGATGACAATTTCTGTTGTTACTGGGGAGACAGACGCCCTGCAGCAAAAACCCCCCAAGCGAGTGCTGTTTCTACGGGGTTTGAGCTGCCCATTCCGGTGGGTCTCTTCGCAATAAACTAAAAACGTTGCTGGGTCTTTCTGGCCAAATATGCAGCCCAGATTGACTCCCACCGAAATTAAACAAGTAACATGACAACGGGATGGAGTCATTTTGTATGCGCGTAATTCTGACGCGTGCTGAGACAATCCCGTAGGGTTTCTCCAATAGAGTCTGGCAAGTCATTTTAAAATTGTAAACTCTGTCAGATTAAACTTTCTCGAACTTCACGACTCTCGACGTCTTGTAGATTGTAAAGGCGACAATCTATACTCTCCCCTGACACAACTTAATCTCTTCATCTACGAGTAATCTAATAAGCTGCGGTGCTTTACCACCAACAAGTCAGCTTGTTATACCAATTGGGATCACAGACATGCCACAACTTCCAACTTCACTAAAAGGCGCAGAACTCAAGAAAAAGCTTGTAGAACTCGCTTCGACGACCCGGCCAGACAAGCCTCTCGATATCTATGTCACTTCTTCTACAGGTCATCAAATTCGAGAAGATGGTGGTGGTGGAGTGACAGGCTGGCAAGGGGACCGGAACCGTAAACTCAAGTCGCAATTCTCAAGGAGCGGGTCCGTTCTAGGAGTCAAAAGAAAGGCCAGCGATATAACACCAGACCTTCATATTCAGCAACCAAAGAGTAAAGAAGTAGAACAAACCTGTAAGCCATTCTCCGTCTACCAACATGCAACTTTATTCATAAAAAAAAAGAGTCTTCTTTGTCGAAAAGTTTATTCTAACATCAACCCTCACAGCGTCTACAACATCAACAACACAATCGGTGACCGCCTCATCCTCGTCCAAACCCCCAAAGCAAATATTCAAAGGCTGCACAATATACATCAACGGAAACACCACTCTCTCCGGCATATCTGACATTGAACTAAAACGTCTCCTCTCCTCCCATGGTGCTACTGTATCCTACCACCTCGCTCGTCGGCAAGTAACCCACGTAATCCTTACCGACCCATCTACCACTTCTTCTTCCCTCTCTTCCTCTCAATCTCACCCGTCTGCATCCACATCTACATCCGCATCTTCCTCCCTCCTCTCAACCTCATCTTCATCCCAAATAAAACTCTCAAAAACGACAACAACCTCCGGCACCGCCATCCTCTCCAGCAGAAAACTGGAACTAGAAATGAAAGGACGAGTCAAATCCAAAATCCATTATGTAAGCGTCGAATGGGTTCTCACGTCGATAAAGGAGGAGAGAAGGCTGGCGGAGACCAAGTTTCCTGTTGTTCCTTTGAGGGAGGCGAGGCAGGGAACTTTGATGGATTGTAAAAGGGTTAAGGCTAGTCAGAGATCCTTGACGGATATGATGGTGAAAAAGTCGTAAGATTTTGACGTGTACAGCTCTTTTTTTTTCCTCTTTGTGTCAGGATTTTTTTTTTTCGGTTCACTCCCTTTTGGTGATTAGTATGGGGTATTGGTATGCATTTGCGAATGGCGTTTTACGGGGTCTCGGGATACGAGTAGGCTCGGTCCCATGGAATGAAGGGATGATTAGTATGAGAGTTCTTTGTTATAATTATTTGGATTGAGTAGATAGTTTTATGTTTTGGTAAAGGAATACTTGCATAAACGGTTTTTTTCATGTTAGCTTTTGACGAGCATGAATTTTTTTAAAACTATTACACCCATATACCGTTTTTCCCAATACTTTTTATTTTTAACTCAAAAAAAGACCAAAGTTATCCAAAGGAAAGAGATGATAAATGAAAAAGACCATGCCGAAGATCCGAATATTCACCCAACGTCGTGTCCAAAAAGTTATGGAATTCCCGTGACAGATGGAGAATTTTTGCGAAGCTCAAAGGAAAAAAAAAATTGCGGGGGTGGGAAGGCTCTAGTCAGCACTAACCCAACCTTCCAAATCAACCTTTCCAACGCTCATAATTTCCTTGTAATCGTCCTCTTCATCACTATTCAGGCCCAGAGAACTGCCGCCAGCCTCGTTCCTCTCTCTTTCAGCCGCAGCGAGCTTCGATGCGACCCTCTTGTACCAATCCTGCATGAGGCGTTTTTGACCGCCCTCGACGGTGGCAATATATTTCTGCAAGGTAAGGGGCGGGTATCACATTAGCATTCCGAACTCTCCCGTTTTTTCTTGCATGCGAAGAATTTCCCATGTGTATATATAAACTGTCCTAGGAGCCTTACCTCAAAAATCGAATCTTCTTCATCCACTGTTCTAAATATTGCGAGGAAAGCTTGTTCCGCGCTCAACTTGACTGGAATAACTGGATCTCGAACATTGCCGAAAACAACTGGAGCCAACAATGCAAGATGCGGTTTCACCATATCATAATGGAGCCTGGAGACGGTCCGAAGAACGACAAGGGAAAGACGTTTGCAGTCGGTGGAGTTGCTGTTGGGGGCTTTGATTGCCGTGGCTAGATTCTCGAACAAGGTTTTGGACAACTCGAATGATTTGTGGATTTCGTCGGAGAGGAGGAATTTTCCTGCTGCTAGGGCACTATTGTCGGAGATGTATGGCTACACACTTCTCAGCAAATCTATACGACCATATGTTGAGGAGGAGGAGGAGCAACTTACATCACGATCGGCCAAACCACCACAAATAACCTTCAGTGCATCATCTACGAATCCACCTTCAACAATCGCACTTCCAGCATCCAGCAATACTGAATTCAAAGCCAAGACGGAGGATTTGCTATAATGGGTAGTAAGAGCTTGGGTCTTAATGACTTTCGCCATGTAGTCCAAAGAGATGGTCTTCGCCATAGCCCCCAGGAGTCGGGATTTAGCTATCAGCAAGCTCTCTTCGTTCTCAACAAACTCTTCTTCTATCAGAGCCACAAGAGAAGCACGAGATTGATCACCCATGTTGGTACCAGCCTTGCTGACAACCTCGTACAAAGCCTTCAACATTGCAACGCGAACACCAACATCAGGAGTTTTGGAGCCGCTCACGAGTTCTAGTTTCGGTTGCTTGGTTAGATCGCTAGCCAATGTGATGTCACGAAAGGAGGAACAATTTACCTGCTATCAGAGGGTCGATTCTGGGAGTTAACGTAATAAGTGTTCCCAACGCTTTCGCCGCCCGAGACCTTAGTACTTCACTTGAAGTATCTGCAAGCGCTTTTGCAAACGTGCGCTGCAACTGTGGCAGGAAGGGTTTGAGGAAAGTGGGAATCTTCTCCAATAGAGAATTCAAAGTCAACAAAATCGCGGCTATTCCTTATGTTAGCTGATTATACTACTGGTGCAGCGACTTCCTCAAAACACTTACACTTAACATCAACAGACTTCTCTGAAACGACACGAATAAGCGGTCCAGTAATCTGTGTGACGAAAGGTCGCAGCGAGTCTCCATTGGTGCGGTCGATAATATCCGCGATAGCAAGCGCGGACTGTGTCCTTTGTTCCGGCGAACCATACATGAGACCTTGCAAGAAAATTGGGAGGATAGCATTGATGCCCTTTGGTATCGTGAAACCAGGTAGGTCATGTCCGGGTGTTCCGACTTGCTGGAGAACCTGTCTAGTAGATATAACGAGGGACTCCATTTCCTCCTTCCGCATCTTCTTGACGAGGGCGTTCAAGCTTTCCCAGGCAGCTTTGACAACAGTCATATCTCTGTCATCAAATAGCTGTAGGAGAACCCGGATACAATCCGGGGTATAGCGAGAATAATCAATCTCGCTTTTTTCAAAGAATACGGCCATATGAATCGCCATGGTTGCTCTCTTTCTCTGGTCATCATGTTTCAAAAGTGCCAGCATGACGCTCATGCTAGTATTGAGGCCGTCATACTCATCGACTGCCAACAAGACCTGGTCGAATGACTCTGCTAGCTCGCCCTTAAGCTCTTCATCCTCGGCATCGATAAGGTTGTCCATAAATGTATTGATGATCTGGGGAAGACGTCTATTGACGGCGCTCGTAGCAACCTCCGCGAGGTTAGCCAGGGCGGAGGCATTGAAGGCGGACATGGGTGAAGTGAGCAAGTTCGGGATAAGGATAGGTAGGATCTGATTCGCACGCCCATGGTCTCTAAGTAGAGTAAGCAGGCCGGCAAGGGAATTTGATGCGGCATCCTCGTCGCGCAGTTGGTTAAGCAAGAATGGCAAGACTTGATCAACAGCTCTCCTGCCAAAGACCCGTTGGATACTATCGAAGGCATCGGCAGCAGCATCTCTAACATCTGAGTCGCTATCCACCAATCCTATTCTGAGAACAGAGATCAGGGTCTTCTCATAGTCTTCAAGAGATTCATCAGGAGTTGACGTAATAAGCTCCTTCAAAGCGATGCAGATACCTTGCTTAGCATCGGCATCCGTAGTTGTCAACAAGCTGTCTTCCATAGTAGGCAACAGCGAAGCCAAAACACCTTCGCCAGCCTTCTTGACGAGCTCACTAAGCGCTTGGCCTGCAATTTCTTTTTGTTCGGGGTTTGGATTCGCAAGGCGCCGAATGATGAACTGCGTCAGTGTTGGTATCATCTCTTTCAGGATACGAGGTGAAGGAACCAATGCTTTCCAAACGTTAATTGCCGCGTTACGGACCAAGCCAGATGTATCAGATCGGCAGATGTAAATCGCGGAGAGGACTCTATCCCTCTTATCCGCGCCGAGAGCTTCGAGTAATGCGGTGCTGACCTCACCACTCGCCTCAGCGTGCACATCATCGATACTACCTGTGATACCAGTAAGATTGAAGAGGAGGTCGCCGACAAGCTCAACGGAGCTAAGGCGAATTCTGTAAGCATCGTCTGAAAGACCACGCTCAAGTTCCGGAAGGAGAAGGTCCACTGCCCTAGTTGCGAAATTCTTGACCAACAATCGACCCGCACGAAGAGCCGTTTCTCTGATGGAATCAATATCATCTGCAAGTCCAGAGAGAATAGGCGGAATGATCTTGGTGAGGTAGTTACTAAACGCATTTCCGAAGCATGCTGGCAGGAAAATGAACAAGGACATGAAACCTTCCCTGACGTGTGGTTTATTGCTCGAGGCATTGGAGAGTATAGTTGGTAGGACTTCTTCGAGACGTTCCGTACCGAGGCCGGCCAGAACTTCAGACAAGGCTTGAGCGGATCCGAGACGGTCTCCAGCTCCAGTTTCCGACTTAAGGGTATACATAAGCCCTGGAATAAGTTCTGGCATAGCATCTTCTCCAAGTTTCTCAACAAGGATACCAAGAGCCTTTGATGCCGTAGAACGAGTCTGTGGGACAGGATCGACAACAGCCACCTTAAGGCCACTGATCAGAATCGACAAATGAACCATAAGGTCCTTCCGTTCTGTAAGATGTGCCAAGCTTCCAATGATCTGTGCAGCCTTTTTCTTCGTCTGAGATCGATCCCCGAGACCCCTTTCAAGGATTCTCACGACTAAAGCGAGAGATGGTGCATCGAGATAATGAACGAAAGAAACCTTCAACAAAGAATCCAAAGCATCACTGGTGTATTTGGTAGGATCGCTCAAAGCCTTCAAAAGTACACCGACAAGCTCCTTGATCTCGGGGTTCGAAATGACATCTCCAAACTTGAGCAAACTTCTGTTTGCAGCAGATCTGACTTCTTTATGTGTATCCGTTAGAACGTTAGTCAGCGGTGGAATAATAGTAGGCAGGCTGACTGCAAGCTGGCTAGGGGCAAGGTAAGCCATATTGCCCAGCATCTCACAAGCCCCCTTCTTTGACCTCCAGGCGGATTCGTCAAGACCTTCAAGAAGCGTAGGTAAAATAACAGTAACACCATACGATGACAAACTTGAGAAACATGTTTTCGTAGCATCCGCACATGCTTCACGAACATCGTTGCTAGCGTCGCCGAAGGATGTGAGCAGGAGGGGTAGAATTTGGATAAAGTAGGGTTCGAATAGAGGGCCGAGGAATAGCGACAGGAGCTCGTAGGCAAATAAAGCACCCTGCCTAGCGTTTTGATCCTTCTTATTTTCTTGTGCTGCCTTAAGAGTTGTAAGAATTCTGTAGTCTTTGAGAGCGGAAATTCCATAGCCTCTAACAACACCGGCGAGACCATAGGCAGCGCCGCGACGGACAGCATACTTTGAAGATTTGAAAAGAAGTTCAACCATCTTGTCAACGTACTCTCCAGTCTTGTCCCTAGATGCCCGGACAAGTGGAGGCAAGCATTCTGCTACCGCGTACTGAACGCTCTCAGAGGGTGTTGAGAGTGTTGTAAATAGTCTTTGCACAATTGATGGAATCTTCTTATTGCCTGGCTCCAAGTGTTTAGCTAGGGCACCATATAAAATAATGATCGCCTCATTTCGATCGTCTTGTTCCTTGCTCTTTCTATCTGGCTCCTCGAGCGTGTTCTCAAAGACAACCATTAACTCCTCGACATGCGGCTTCCCATGAAGACTAATAATCGTGGAGGTTGCATCGATCATCTCGTTCCTAGCAATGCTGCTTTTGTCTGAGAGACAACCATCCTTGATTACCGACTCAACGAAAGGCTGAACGTGGTCAGCTGTGAATGATGGCGCAAGCTCTTTATATGCTAGCGCAACCCCGCTTCGTGCTTCCCATGGGTCTGTTTGCTGGAGATTCTTTTTTAGGATACCAAACTCATCGTAAACGGGGCCGACTGGTTTCGCCTTTTGAATATATTTCTCCTTAAGTACCGAGAGCACGTTCCCAAATGTACCTGGATGCATCGTAACCGCTTCTCCAAGAGATCTTGCGGCAGCGTTGCGTAGCTGTCGGTCCTGACTCTCGAGGTACTGAACGAAGTTTGTAACCTTCTCCTCAGCGACTGTCATTTCATGAACTTCCCAGATCGTTCGCCCAAGGTCCGCGTTTTCCTCGACGTCGTCGTGGCAGGCGAGCCAAATTAGATCAAGGCTCCCCAGGTCAGACAAATCGATCTCTGATTCGATTGCTTGGAGGACTGCAGTTCTTAGGTTTGCTTCTGGCTGGATGACGGCGGAAACCAATACCTCAATTTCCTCCTGTGTTATGTTATCGGAAATGCATCGGCAGAGATCAATGAGGCAATCCTTGATGGCTTTGTAATGGTGGGTATATTTCCGGATACAGAGGACAAGTATTTCGAATATTCTCTTTCTTGCAATATCAGGGTCGGCGCCTAGACAAGTCCTCGTTAACATTCCTTCCAAACTTAGAGACGTATTTCACCAACTCACATGTTCCTGTATGAGCTGTAAGAATCTCTAATGCCAATACAAGTTGCTCTTCAATTGCTTCTGGTACCTTGGTGCCAATACCTCCATCCTCTAGCACTTTCAAAACGAGTGGGAGAATGTAGTGTAGCGATATGGCATCTAGAGGTCTTTGCTCCCCAAGAAACCGAATGCGGTAAAGCACCCTAGTGCAAAGAGAGGACAAGTCTTCGGACATTATTTCGCCCTTCAACCCCTCCGCTCCATACGCTCGTAAAGTTGCAATACCTACAAAGTATCTGAATGCTAACAGGCGGGAAGATATCAGGTTTGAGTTGTATAAATATGCCTCATTAGCTTCCTGTCCGGCGATATCATGGGCAGCAGAACCGATGACCAATAACAGTGACTTAGTTGCAGGCCCGATCCACTGCTCGATCCCATTGTTGACTCCTTTAGCGAGGCTAGAAATGACTGTAATACCACGGAGGAGCTGTTTGTGGGCAGCAGAGACAGCAGTTCTAATCTCGGCCTCCTTCTTTAGTTGCGCGGTAACCTTAGCTTGCTCCTCAGCAGTTAGTTTCTTCGCTACAGGACCTTTCTTCTTTGCAATCTCGCTTCGAACTTCTGCATCCCATTTTGCGAGGTCACTATCTTTATTGCGGACAGTAGCAGCCGGCGCTTTGCTTGCCAGTACATCGATATACGGGACATCGTCAGGTGCTCGCCATATTGCGACGTCTTGAGGAGTAAACCCGGAAACTAGCTTTGGCGAGAGGTCTGCAGTAAAGAGGTCGACGAGAAGAGGGGTAAATAGATCAGGTGCAACAAATGCAATTTTAGCCGCTGCTTCTGCGGCTGCTAGCTGCATCGTTTTAAGTGGATACTCGAACCATTTCTTTACCTCCTCGAGTACCTTATCGGTATACTTCTCCACCAATGCTCGAGGATCAATCGAAATTTGCTGGCACATATAAATCCAGTCCATATATTTGTAGAGCAGGCCATGGTGCGAGAGCACAAGCGCATTGATTAGTTGAGATTCTTTAGCCACCTGCGGAATTTCGACTGAGTCTACTGTTCCTGTTAAGGTAGCCTTCAGGGCTTTCCCAACATCACCAATAGTACCTTTTGAACCTATAGTCGGAGAGTCTTTTTCGGGTTCCTCAAGGGACCGTATCCATTCACAGAGTCCAGATACAATTGCTGGTCCAACATTTTCGGGATCTCGAGCGAAAACTTTTGAGAGTTCCGAGGACGCATCCCGCCGAAACTGTGGTGATTGGGTGCCACCGCAAATAAAATAGACGAAAGCTTGTGCCCATAGTTCGCCTGTCGCTTTTTCTTTGAACACATGAGGTTCAAGCCCAACAAGCGCCTTCAGAGCCCATCTGTGGTCTTCTTCTGTCGCTAGTTTCGTATAGACTCTGGGGCTGAGTAGCAAAGAGAGCTTTGGAGCTGTTGCAAGACTCTGCTTCACAACCTCATTCTTACTTAAGCTCTTTCCAGGGAGAATGCCGTCTAACAGAAGGCCGGGGTAAACATATCCGGCCCCAAGAAGACCACTTTGGACGGTTGGGAGAGGATTCGTGGAAATTTCGTTGTAAGTTTGAACGAGTTGCGGTTCTATAGAAGTCCCAAATCCGGATACCTGCTCATTGGGTTCTCCCCGCTTCGATTTGAGCAATAGATCACCGACTTTAAAGGACGTGCTCTTCTTGATATTGGGCTTCTTGTCGGTCAGTCCATCCTGGACCTTCTTAATAACAGTGGCATCGGACGTGATGTGTCCATTCAGAAGGCCATCGAGATAATGTTCCAGCATGACTTCATAGAACGCCTCTATCGCTGAGTCATTCTTCTCTTTCGAGATGAGTTGAGCAATCTCCTTGGGCACTTTCTCAGCCAGAGACTTGATATTCGGAAGAGCGGCT
>LDUD01000074.1:413342-428479 GCA_012184295.1 Dactylella cylindrospora
TTGGTAACAGAAAAGGCACATATCCATGGAGTTAAACTCGCAAAGGAGAGGGCATAACAGGAAAAATCAGAAACGCAAGTAACCGCCACCGGCCACCGATGGCCATCTATGCGATTTCGAAATGACAACAGACCGCCAGAGCTGCACCCGACAGCTTATTTTACAAAGAGTGCATAATGGATAAGAGGAAAACGAGAAAATGGAAATAGAAGGATAATATGCGTAGAAGGCAGGTAATAACAGCTGCGCGACCTGCTTCTGTTGGAGTCTAGATTCCACCATCAAATTCGAACCAGGGTAATTAGATATACTCTTTAGCTTGTTGTCATCTTCTGGCTTTAGAGTATTATGCGTCTAGGATTTGGCGCGGTGGATATCTGTAGCGCCTGGCGGCTGATGTAATTAAGGACCGGGGCAATTTGGATTTGGGCATGTATTATCTTCATTGAGACGTTGACCACAGCGGCCGCATGTAGGCGGGGGACCGGCCCCATTGTGCACCGGCTCTTTGACGATGGTTGCCATTTTGGAAGAAGTGACTCGAGTTTTCTTGCTCGCAGTCATTCTAATTGGTATGGGTTGTATGGGATATCGAAGGTGACACTGAAAGGTCAGCTCTCTGTTGTATTGAACGCTGTTCGGCAATTGCTGTAAGAGAATTGGGTAATTTGATATAATAGAGTTGAAAGAGACTCTATAGAGAGAGGGTAATCGACGTAAGGGAGTATGGCTGCTTTCTTGAGAGAAGTGAAAGCCCATTTCGAACCGGTATCGGGAAAGTAGGGACCTTTTATATATGCAAACCCCTGGAGAGTACTATATCGCAAAGACGTTGGAGGAAGTCAAAGTGGAAGGGGCAAGCATCCCCAACTGGAGAAGCACAGGGAGTCTCCGATAGTCGTGCAGAGAGAAAGATTGCCCATGAATTGGATCCACGAAAAGATTGTCGGTAGCAATCATGGAAGTAATCTCAAACCCGCCAGTGACCTTCGCAGGACCTTCCAAGCCCGTTCCATATCTAAGACCTGTAGTGCAGGGAGCGGGATAAGCTAGCGTATAATCACAGCCAAAAAGTCGGCACAGGCATAGCCAGTAAAATGTATGGTACATTGTTGGGGTTTCATAGTAGACTAGCACCACGCCTTGCTCATCGTGTCTCAATCTGCCACAGCAAGTAAGAGAATTCGATAGCTAGCTAGCGTCCTTAGACAGTAGTCATAATTGTTCTGGAGAGTTCACAATGCTTATCTAGCAAAACATAGCAAAAACCAATAGAGCTCACTGCGGCCATGGCGAAGCCGTCAGGAGTGAAAATTGTGAAAATTAAGGCGGGACGATGAGAAGAGAAGAGAAACAAAAAAGCCGCATGTTAGGGAAAGAAGTGAAATCACTTGTGTTTTATATTCCTTAAACTAATTCTAAAACAGAAAAGAAATGAAATAATGTGCATTTTAAAAGTTAAGACTGAACAGTGCGAGCCGGGTCTGGTGACTTGCAACTGCTTTTCCTTTTTTCTTTCGCTCCTTTTTTTTCTTTTCCCAGGCTCCCAGGCCGTGAATGGAGGGCGCCGCGACGGCTGATACAATATATCTCTTTGCGGATAGGATGGTACAGATATTTTGGCGATTGGACTATTTTTTCTCAAATTACAGTGGGCCATTTTGCAGCGAAATTCCGGACTAACTTCTTGATTATTCTGCTTGCCTGCTATGGCACGTAAGCTATATTTGGATGGGGACATTCCAGCCGGACATGTCCAGATCTTGTGTTGCATGTGGTCAATTTCTTTCTCATAAGCTCATTGCAATTGAGATGTCTTCCAAAATGCAATATTTCCGTTGTCTGGTTAAGTTGCGAGACTGGATGACTGTTATACGTCCTTAGATAAGGCAATGCTTCCTGTTTGTCAAGTAAGCTGTGTTATCACTGAAGCAGAGAGGCTAGCGTTCAAATAATAACCATAAGAAGGCTTGTGTATGTAGCACGCTATAGCTATTACAAAGCGGGTGATAGACATTCTCATCAGCTGTTAGAGAATAGAATGTTATACCTGATCAAATTTACTGCGGTTACCATAAGAGTGCACATGTAAAAGTAGCACACCAGACATACGCCTTGCACAGACCATTAAATTTCTAATGAAGGAGGGAACATGATATTAAATTATGTGAGGGAGTAAATTCGGTAAAAGAGCGTTTATTGGATCCTTGACCCTCTTTTTACAAATTCTGTGGTTTTACAAAAGGCCGCCGAACTTTTTTGGGGAGTGAGAGAAAGAATATTGCATTTGGTAAACTGGGAAAAACAGGAAAAGCCCTTACTACGCCAAAATGATATGCGAAAAGGCAAGATACACACAGCCACCTAAACAAACTAGAGTGCCGCCCCAGAAGAAAGTGCTTAATCTACAAGATCAAGATGTGTGAAAGGAAATATTGACAGGGAAAGTGAAGGGGAAAATGATAGACAATGTGGAACAAAGGAGACAGATATGTGGTGCAATGAAAACGATTGTTATGATGTCGGATCCGGGCCCCACCACCGAATGGCCTCCGTCGGTTTCGAGATATTGGTTGGAACGTAGTATCTTATTCGCACCCTCCATCCCGGATTTCATGGGGAGTTGTGGTAGTGGATTGTTGACTCTGCAAGTAAAATAATGTGGCATATTTACTGCGTGGGAGGTGGGCAGTTGGTATTCGTGCAGACCCCATCGGTCGTGGCGCGATGGCAAAGAGCGCATTTAGTTGAATTGCCCTTAGCACCATAGTTGACGGGCTCTTGAACGGTGGTAGGGGTTTTACTATTTTTTTCTTGTGGAAACATTTTGATTGACGAATAATTCTTTTATGTATGATAGCGTATTCTGTCTTATAGGCAGATGACTTAGGTTTCGGTAAGGGATGTCGGGAAAAGTCCAATGTAAAGAGGAGCTTATAATAGGGTGCGTATTTGTGCGAGGATATTGGACTACGAGGAGGGACAACTTGAAGGCATAGTCAGTCTTTTTTATAATCGAATCGATGTCGCTATTTAACAGCGAAAACCTTCGAAGTCGCAGCATCACAGGAAATAGTTCCATGCCTCGAGCGTATACTGGGATGGATATATTGCGCATAAGACAGAGGCATTCCCGCAGCCAAATTGCAAAGGAAAACGAGAACCAGTAAGTTAGCCATATGTCTAATTAAGTTGCACTACAAATCCCTCAAAGATGCTACTGTCTTTGGGACGAGCAAGCAGCGGGATAGTAAATAACATCGCTGCCACAATGCACGCCGTAGGATTGAGATGTTCAAACTGGATGGGAGGCGAACTGTTTCATTAGCATTGTAGCGGAGCAAGATTGATCTATAGCTATGTTTCAACCATCTTAGTTCGCCTGGTATTTCAAAAGAAACTCCTAGTGCTGCTGTCTACTATGGTATACTAGGAGTCAGTTGATTTCGTTAATGTTGTGTTAGTGGCGGTAGCAGGCGAAAGCGAAAGAATAATTAAATGCAAGGCGAACTAGGTTTGGGGCTCGGAAGAAGAGAAGAACGATATCCTCATTAAGGAAATTAGAAAAGCGATAGTTAGGACTCTTGTGTTATATTTAATTTCGTTCTTTTTTTGTTTTTTGGTCTGAGGTCGGTTGGAAATGTAAAACAAGCCAGGTGATAAATTTTTTTTCGCATCCCTTATTCTTCGATTTTTCTTTTTTGTCCGGATTTGAACCGGCGCAATATGCCAGGCCTGGAGTGGCCGTCGCGAACCCGACAGGGCGAGAATAGTGACCATCGGTGGATAGCAGTCAGAGATGCTATTCGTCACTGGAAGCAGCTAGATCGCGAAATTGGGACTAACATGTCCTCTATAGCCATAAATACCCATCCCGACTGCGTTGAGGTGTTGCGTTTTTGAATGTACTTGAAATGTGAGCAACCCCATTGTGAGAAGCAATGATGCAGCGAAGGCGTCGGTTGTTATCCGCCAGAAACAATGATGGATTGGATATACTAGAATGGCCTATTTACACGCGTCGCCTGATTAATTCAATTAGGGCGAGAGATGTATCCCATAGCGCAATAACATCTTTGACTAGCAGCCGCAGCTAGCATGGCGAAGAAAGGAAGAAAGGAACCTGACAAGAAGCGGCGGGATAATGAAAACTAAAGTAAAACAGAGCAGGAAAAAGAGAAGGCAAAGCTTAAAGAGTACAGTTGTATGTCTGAGAGGGCTTGGGGTGAAAGGATTGTGTTTTGGGGGACGCCTACTAATGTTAGTGTAATAATATCATTCTGGGAGGGCGGGGACTGAGTGCACTTCTCGTGGTGGTGGTGGTTGAAAGCTATAGCGGTGGGTGCGGCAGCGGCATGGTACATATTAATTCAGCAGCGGCCAGCCGGCCAGCAGCTTTGGCTAGTAGCTACTAATAGTTGTTGGTGGTTCATCCCCCCCCACCTCAAACCAACAAACAACCCATAGCACTATCAAGAAACACAGTCATAAGATCCCATAGCATCCTTCACGTTTCTCATTCTTCTTCTTTCTCTCCCAAACTTCCCTTCCCCATACCATCCCGGCATCACCATCTCTCCCGATCCTCATTTCTTGTTTTAATTTAAAACTTCAAACCTTCTGCAGCGGTTTCAGGTGCTGCGGAATTTCCTTTGGTTGGGTGGTTTCTCGCCGGGAAAAAGGTTAAGCCTCGAAAATTGTTCGTAGCTTCCTCAAGATAGAGACAAAATGACTAACAGTACATCCTGTAGACTCGCCATCAAACACGCTCCCCCGGACAAAGATCGCACCTGCATCAGGCCTCAGAGTTCCGCTTTCCTACCTCGCCTCATCCCATTCAGCTTCGATCAATCTGTTCCTCGATTTCCACCATGGAAAGATTCGTCGCCACAGTCCTTCAGTTTCCGTCCTCGTCAGACCTAACACAAGCGGAATACAACAAGGACCTGAAGAGTCTCTATGACTTTCTCTCCAAAGTCCCAGCACACGTTCTTGCTGGTACAAGAGAAAGTGACCCACTAGAGCTGTTCGACAATCGTTCCAATAGTTTAGGAGTTCTCTTCGTCTTGTATGTGACATCACGACCGAATTGAGACAATATCGCTAACGCTCTTTAGCCTTGCTCGGCTCTCCATTGACAAGAGCGATATTCAGTCCCTATGGCCCAGGTTGATCGACTATTTCTCAGAGTTTGATGGCCGGCAGACGAGATACGCTAGGGACCAGCTACTTGCCGTTCTCAAATCTCTGCTAAGCTTCTGCGATGCCGCCTCCAAGGTATGATCTTAATTCGAATGCGGGGTAAGAGTCCGATTGCTGACTATAATCCGGCATTGCAAGCCTATCCTTACCATCAAACCGCTCGAACATACGATATCCCAAATCAACTATCCTAACGGCTCTAAACAATTCTCGTCCTTGCACACCAAGCTTGTGAGGAAATGCCTGGATTCCAAGTGTTTCCGTGCTGCACTACCAACTCTAGACATCGACATTGAGGAGTTTCCGGCAAAGGGGGACAAAGAAGTGAATTACAGAGATGTGCTCCAATACTTCCTATACGGGGCTATGATATACATGGCGATGAAGAAATATAGGAGAGCTAGCGAATTCCTGCAGTTCGTGATTTCCTATCCTGGTAACGCCATTAGTCAGATTCAAGTGGATGCATTCAAAAAATACATACTAGTTACATTACTTCTCGACGGAAGGGTAGGCTCCCTAGATATTTATTCCATCTATACAAACCTTGCCAAGCCCTGCTGACGATAATTCTTCTCTTGAAATAGAACTTTCAATTTCCGAAGACCATCCCCAGCCATACCCTCAAGATTGCCCGCACACTCAGCCGACCATACGAAGCATTTGCTACTGCATACGCTACTGGCGACCCAGACCTCCTCCGAAGGGAAGCAAAACTTGTCAAACCTCAGTTCGAGAAAGATGGGAACCAAGGCCTAGCAGAGCAATGCTTAGAAAATTTCCGTAGGCTGGGAATAAAGGCTTTGACGCATACCTACTCTACTCTGAGTGTGGAAACTATCGCCAGTCGGGACCTAGATGTCCAAGGATCTCGGAGTGTTGCCACTTCTCCAGACGATTTGGAGAGATATATACTTGATATGGTGAGACACACTACTCTAGGCTTGTTGTTCCTCCCGTTTTAACCTAGAAATGTTTCAGATTGACCGCAACGAAATTAACGCCTCCCTGTCACATCTACCACCTTCTTCTGGCAGCCAAAGCTCGACATCGTGTATGGTTTCGTTCCATGATCTTCCTGCACTAGAGACCAACATTTTGAAAGACTTGGAAGTCCAGATTTCGCGAACGGTTCAAATAACAACACAAGCTCGGCAGCTTGATAGAAAATTAGGATTGAGCAAGGAGTGGATAAACTTTACTAGCAAGAAGAGTCGTGGTGCGGTAGGTCCGGCTGAGCATGCGGACCAAGGATACGAGGAGATGGAGGATTACGCGTTGCAAGGTCGATCTGGTAGTTTGATGGATATAGTTGCTGCTACCGAAGGGGGTTATATGAATGCTGCAGACTTCTATGACCCAGCGGACGATGAAATGCGCCCTGACTATGATGACTAGTGGTTAAAGGATCACCGATTGGTGGCGTCATATCACTTTACTACGTGGCCCGAATAGTTGGGAACTTTCACACTTAGTCAATTGCAGCTCATACATGTTTTCGTCACGGCGGCGTTCTAGGTGTTAATAGTTTTGGGCGTGTCTGATTTAAACAGGGAGCTTTTATGGCATAAGCCGCCCTGTTTGAATGGCGGGATTTATTAGAATCTAAAAGGAATTTACCAATTATGTCGATGGTATCCCGCATAATCACGTATTCCTTTCCTGCAAATTGTCCTGCTACGTGTACCCTGTGAGGCGTGCGATAACTTTGCATTGAAGGACCGATTAACCCCTCATAGTCACGGCCCCGCTTCAGATAGCTATAGGTGAGCTGCCGCCCTCCCTGCTTATCAAGGATCTCGATTGGCCAAACTTAGAACGCCTTGAACGATACCTACGTGCCCGGTTGAATATAAATTAGAACGTGGAATCCTGTTCTAAATTATAGCTATCTATTTGGACTTTGAAAAGAATGTATCTCTTCTAATTAAACTCGAAATGATTCCCCCGAGTGCTTTGCTAGCAGCAGAAGACTGCAAACTTTCGTTCTCGTTGTGGCTGTTGTAATTTGCAGGTTATTTTGCAAACATGAACAAACAACACACACAAATCATGGTTGCATTGACACTACTCAGGAACGCTATCTATTTTACCTCACACTCTTCATCAGAGCTATAGAGTGCCCATTGCGTCTGACTGCACCTCCGTCTCAATCGATCAGTTTCAGTCTCCCATTCAGAGAGGTCACCAAGCATGGGTAACGAACAATCGCAGCTCTCAGGCGCGAGAAATAGATTTGGATTTCAGGTATGACAGAATGCCATTTTGTCCACAACAGGTCACCTCCGCCTCAGATGCCGTGGCTTATTCCAACTCCAGATAATCTAATCTTCTGGGTCGCACTCCATCCAATCTCTAGGTTCTCCACAGCTCTAAGCCAAATGTTCCCTTAGAGCCTTGGTTCGATTTTATTTGTGGGATCAATGGTAGAGAGATCGTGAGTAATACTCTCCAGTTGTCGCATTCACATGCTTTTTTTTTGATGTGTCGTTTTCCTTAAAACCAATCGCACTATGCCCACGTAGCCTTCATGCTGTACATTGTTGAATGAGCCTAACAAAAAACTACGCGAAACGCAAATATTGACCACCACCTCAACTAGGATGACGGAGACCCAAGATTATTCCAAGAAGAAATTAAAAATTGCGGAGGTCACGCAGTAACTTTGGGAGTTTGGAGTGCAAAAGGCGAGGCACTTCGAACTATTACGATACCATTGTCGACTGAGGACCCTACACTTGGTTTATCTCTGAAATGGATGAGTCTCTCAGTTGCGGAGGACGTTTGGCACATACTCGACATTGCGCCGGGAAGTCCAGCAGATGCGGCGGGCTTGCTGCCTTACAGCGACTACATAATTGGGACCCCACAGGGGCTGGTTAGAGGAGAAAGCGGCCTTGGTGAGCTGGTCGAAGATGTATGGTTCCTTTGGATTTTATCCTATCCTACGGCGGGCACTTGACAACAGGTTTACAGCGAACACTTGTCAACCCGGTCTAGCTGCCCGGATTTCCCCCCAAATACAATACCAATTGGGAAAAAAGGTTAATGAAATTCCAATATGACAGCACATTGATCGTCCGCTCCAATTGTACGTATACAATCACGAGTTCAACGTCACGCGCGAGGTGACAATCCTTCCCCGTAAACATTGGGGCGGAGACGGTGCCTTAGGCTGTGTTCTGGGTTACGGAGCTCTACACCGGCTTCCTCCAAGTCTTGAAGAGCCTCTTAGCCAGCCAGGCGAAGCCATTTTCGAATATCCCCCGGATGATGCAGGGGAACCTGGGCCTACCGTCAATACATTGATAACCCCGGCATTCGCGCTGCAACAGCAAGACCAACCGCGGACTGTTCTCCCTCAAACCTTTTCACCGCCTCCCGGTCAAATAAAGAGTCCTGCATCTCTATCGTCCGCAGGGCCAGGCAGTCCACCCCCTGTAATGATGGATCCCGCAGCAATCGCCGCCTCACAATCTAGAGAGAATACCCCTGCCGGTGGTCCTCCGCTATCAGCTCCTCCGCCTCCTCCAATGGCATCTCCTTACTCTCAGGATCATGTGCCGGCCCAAACAGCCTCACGCACCGGAAGGAAAGCTAGAGGTACTAGGAATGCCAGGCTGAACATGGACGCCTATATGCAAGAGGAGGAGAATAAGAGCAAGAAGGAAGATTATTCTTTAGATCCAGGATCTACAACAAGTCCTCCACCACCAGGTAGCAGACCACCACCACCGCCGAAGAAGGCGGATTGAAACAGCTTCGGCTGTTTGGAAATGTGATTGGGCATCGATCTTCTCCAAGGACGTTTTCGAGACACTTTTTTGGAGATCCGCAAATCATGCTAAAACCGTTGACCGTTTTATGCATCCTCCGATATCAACCTTGGTTGGCTCTGGCAGCTGGTAGGCTTTCCGTCGCGCATGATTTCATAAAACCAAATCCTTTAACCTACAGAAGATATAATAAAAAGGAAGGACCCTACGGACCTCCTTGGGGATGTTTCGAGGATCTGCCTAAAGCATATCTCGCTATCGATTCTTATGCCTTGATAGCATCTTTCATAACAAGTAGTATTATACAACCGCCCACGGGATCATTTCGGGCCGTAGTCCAAAAAGAAAAGCGGAAGGGGAAGGAAAGCCAATCGAAAATGGATAATCAAAATGCAACACTCGAACTCCTTCACACCCTTGAGATAAGCAGAAATAATAAATGAAATATTAGCAACGAAGGGAAATGGAGGGGTGGCCCATCGGGGGGGGTGACCAATGAGCATGTACGATGTCTGCCGCCAACCCATCTCATCCCCCCCTCGCCTGATATCATGCAGGCATTGGAAAACAAAAACAAGAAAGATATAAAAAAATATTTGAAATAATAAAAAAAAAAGAAAGCTGCGACGATCAATAGCTCGACTCCTCTGTTGCCATCCTATTCGACAGCGTCCCTCTCCCTCTCCACATGAGCGTGGGATCAATCTTCCTTGGCTTCTTGCTTGTATCTTTCACTTCACCTTCCCTCTTCTTTCCGTAGCCACCTCCACCCGGCGTGCATACTATAATACGCTCACCAGGTTTCATGCTTGCCGTGTTCTTGCCTCCTAGATTGATCCGCTTGTATTTCGTCGCTCCGTCCGGACTCGCAACTTTTCTCATCCAATAGTTCACGCCACGAGAAGCGGGCTGTCCGCCTGCCATTCCGTACGGTTTGAACACCCGTCGCTCTGATAGGATTGAGACTTGAACCGGGATTCGGAACTCAATATCACGGATTACACCATCACCGCCAGGATGTTCGCCATCACCTCTAGATCCTTTACGGATGGAGAATTCACGAAGAATGACAGGGTATCGTCTTTCAAAGACTTCAGCATCGGTGATACGGGTATTTGTCATATGGGTATGAACACCTGATGTTCCTTCCCAGTCAGGACCCTGGAGAGACATGTTAGCACGAAATTAGTGAAGTCATAAACGTTATGTCGAATTGGAACTTACAGCACCGCTGCCGCCAGCAATTGTTTCGTAATATCCGAATCCTTTGACGTATTTACCATCCTCGCCAGTATTTCCACCATATCCAAAGGTGAGATTGTTGCAATCTCCCTGAGAAGCTGCACAAGCCTCAAAGGCTTTGAAGATGACATCTGTTACTCTTTGGCTCTGGTGAGAAAATCCCTCAAGTCAGTAATGGATGAGGCTTCCAGCTCGATTTTGGACTTTCCAAAGAGCTTGGGCTGTGCAGCTTTGTGTAACTTACCGTCAAGACGTTTCCACCAACGACGGCGGCATTCTCCGATGGACTCAAGAAAGAATCTTTAGGTATCTTGACATGGATCGGCTTTAAGCAGCCCTGATTGAGTGGAATGTCGTCCGAAATCAAGCACCGTAAGCAGTAAATTATGGCGGAAAACGTGACGGCCTCTGGTGCGTTCATGTTACCTTTGAAAATCGTCAGTCAAAATACAACACGTCAACGAGAAAAGTTGTCAGCCAATACGTACCATACATCTCTGGTCCAGTACCATTGAAGTCAAAGATTGCCTCTCCTTTCTCTGAGTCGATCTCAATCTTGAGCCTGATGGGACTCCCGTCATCCATGAAATCCTCAGCGATGAGATCCTTCCCGCCAAAGTTGCGGGCAACTTCCTTCAATAGATTTTTGACAGCAAGCTCTGCGTTGTTCTGAATAGCTGTCATATAAAACTGTACTACTTCCTGTGAATAATCTTCAATCAAGGCCTTTATGAGGTTGATTCCTTTGTTATTTGCAGCTACCTGCGCCTTCAAGTCGTTAATATTGTCCGCTAGACATCTTGTTCCGCTGCAGCCAGGGTATTTGGCAGGCTCGTCGAGAAGCAATTGAGTTATCCTCTCTTCGTTAAATCTACCTTCGGAGACCAACTTCTCTGACATGATAGCAGCTCCTTCTTCATACAATTCCCGAGATCGTGGAGGCATGGAGCCTGGGAGAATACCGCCAATGTCGGCATGATGGGCTCTAGATGCAACATAGAAGATAATTTCATCGCCATTGAATGCGGGAGTGATGACGGTAATATCAGGTAAATGTGTACCTCCGGCCTCCGGATGGTTCGACACAATCACATCGCCTCTCTTAAGCTTTCCTTCCCACATTTTCGCTTGGGTTTTCACGCAGGTGCTCATGCTGCCGAGATGTACCGGAAGATGCGGAGCATTCGCGACCAGACCGCCTTCGGAATCGAAAAGGGCGCATGAATAATCCAATCGCTCCTTGACGTTTGTAGAAACGCTCGTCTTTTGTAGAGCTCTGCCCATTTGTTCCGCTATTGCCATGAATCGATGCGAGAAGATGCTGAGGAGGATTGGGTCAACTTCATGATTCTTCGCTTCCTGCACATGGCTCTCTTGCTCTTCAGCTCCAACATTGATAACGACGTGGGTATCAATGATCAAGGCCCAGCTGTTGGGAGGAACAATGATGGTCTGAGTGTCATCGGCGAGAATTGCCGGGCCTGTAACCTTGCTGCCAACATCGAGCTTGTCGATTCTGTAAATAGGAGTATCCAATTTACCTTCTTCAAAGTATACTTTGCCGACATCGTGTGCCACGTCCTTCGTAACAGCCTTATGTGTATCCGCTGGCCAGTCCTTTAATTGCTGGTCGACAGTCTTTTCCATTCCTTGAAATGATTTTCCGATTCCTCTGACTCTAACATCATCCACGAAGATATCTCGATCGGGCAAAGTAAACCCAAATTCTTGTTCGTGCTGTTTGATGAATGCGCTCCCAAAGTCGCTGTCATCGGGTCGGACGACCATCAGAGCTGATTCTGTGCCTCTATATCGCATATTAAGATACTCCTCAAAGATAATTTCCTTTCCGTCGTTGTGGAAGCCTTGTACCTCGAGTCCTTCGGCTGTTCGTTTTCGGAGCTTCTCCAACCGATCCTCCATTTCCTTTGATACCTCCGCATCTCCCCATTTTGCTGAAGTTGGCTCCTGGGCCTCCTGTACAACATCCGCTAAAGCCATACCATAGGCACTAAGAACACTACTGTATCGGTGGATTAAAATCATCTTGATGCCCAAGCTCTGTGCAATAGCCACAGCATGTTGTCCTCCTGCACCACCGAATGTTGCCAGTCGATGATGCGAGGTATCATGGCCTTTAGCTTCCGTTAACGAACGGATCGGGCGAGTCATCGTTTCATTGGCGATTTTGAGAAATCCATAAGCTACCTCGTCGGTGGTCATGTTTTGGCCGAGCTCCTTGTTAATTTGATCCTTAAGATCCTCGAACAGCTTTGCGGAGACTTCTGCGTCAAGGGGCTGGTCTTCGTTTGGTCCGAAAATTTTAGGGAAGAATTCCGGGAGAAGCCTACCAAGATAGAGATTGGCATCCGTAACAGTCAACGGCCCTCCCTTACGGTAGCATGCGGGCCCTGGGTGGGCCCCGGCAGATTCAGGCCCGACGACAAATAGGCCATTCTTAAAGAACAGCCTAGAGCCACCACCGGCCGCTACAGTATTGATATCTAGTTGAGGAGATTGGATAGTAACCCCGGCAGTTGTCGTCTCGAACACGTGTTCATACCGGCCCGAACCGTAACGAGAGACATCCGTACTCGTACCACCCTATTAACGTCTTAGCACACGTCCCCACTTTTTATTCGTCGTGAAGCTTACCATGTCAAACCCAATTACCGGGATTCCAACCTCATGGTCATAACTGGTCAATGCATAGCCTACGACGCCTCCAGCCGGGCCTGACAGGATCGCCCTCAAACCGGAAAAACTCTTAACATCAACCAAGCCGCCATCACTTTGCATGAACTCACACCTAGCTCCCTTCTCTTCCTTCAAAGCAGATTCCGAGCCAAGTCCCCCTTCGAAACCTGACTCAAACCCGCTAATGTACTTTTTGATCTCAGGGGTCAGGTAAGCGTCAGCGGTAGCAGAGGTAGCCCTTGGGACATATTTGATCATTGGCATCAACTCGGCTGAAAGAGAGATGTGTGAGAATCCAACTTCCCCAGCGAGCTTGCCAATGACCTTTTCATGATCCGGATATGTGTAAGAGTGCATCAAACAGACAGCCAAGCTTCGAAACCCTTCATCGTATACCGCCTGGAGATCTCTTCTGACAGCATCTTCGTCAAGCCTTTTCAGGATTCTAACTGCCTCTCCAGACATTCCTTTCACCAAATCCGAGTCGCTGCTAGCATTTGAGGGAACCTCCGTGATATGTTGCTCAGGGTCTTCAGCATAGTCCTCAAGGGTAACTCGTTCATCCACTTCTATAACCTTTTGATAGAGGACTTCGGGTTTATGTATCGCGAGATCAAAGATTCGAGGCCTAGATTGGTTCCCTATATCACCATCAGATCGTCAGCAGGTGTTCCGATAAATCAGAGTGCTATTGAAAGTTGGTATACCAACCGATGACCAAGCAATCGCCATGCCCCTTCGTCACAAAAATCGCACACCGTTCTCCCTTTCTCTCTAACAGGGCATTCGTAGCCACCGTCGTCCCCATACGGATACTCTCAATGCACGAAGTATCCAATGGCTGTCCTCTGGGGATCTCATTTCCGGTGAATTTTTCCAACAATCGTCTGATACCTTCGAGTGGTGCATCGTCATAGTTACCGGGATCGACTGAGAGGAGCTTGATAACTACGTCGTCGACTAGTTTACCCGTTCCCGGGTTACCGACACAATCTGTAAACGTTCCGCCACGCTAGAGGATGCGGATGCAGAGTAATCAAGCCACCCCGTTAGTTCATGCGTTTTGGATAACCAATTGTAGCCAATGAGGATCGAGATGTGAGCTTAATAGACGTACGTCAATAGCAATTCTTATACCCTTTGCCATTCGAATTGAAACTCAAGAGTTTTTCTTGCCAGTTGTAGAATATCGGGTAGGGTATTGATGTGGGGTGTTTAAAGACGAATTCGGTTATCGTGCAGGAAAGTTTCAAATGATGTAAGGGACAAGGCTTGGAAGGTTTGCGAATTGACAACTGCAGAAAAAAAATCTAGAAAGCGTAAATGCAGTCAGCAATTGATGAATGGAGTTATATGTGGTGATTGAAGATGAGGGCGTCATCGACTAGTCGTAGCACGCCTCTACGACGGATAAATGGGGGAGGAAATGTGTTGGGAGTTGCATTTACCTTTCTTGGTTTACGATTCGAGCTGCCGATTGGACGTCAATTGCAATTGGTCCTGATGCCTCGTGCGATTGATAGACCAGCCTAACTGCTTCAATCCAGATCCAAGAGTAGAGTAGCAGGTAAGGTAGGGAAAACCAGACTAGGTGCATATACAGATAACACGAATAGAGCTATACAATCGATGTCGGCCTCTCCAAACTAGATTACGTCAGGCTCGGGCAGGGTAGCTACCGAAAGAAGAGTTCAGCAAAAACAATGCAGGTAGGTTGGAACCGCAGCAAATCAGACGAAGATGTTCCGATCAAGAACGTCGTCTGTCAGCTGGACCAAGAAACAGGAAACGGGATGTTTATATATCTGGATTTTGGGGAAATTCCTCAATTGAGTCCCGCACGTGGGACAGCTACTATTTAAGAAAAATAAACCAGACTAAACAGGGTCCCGACTGGATGCAAGCCGAGCCAGACGAATCTTGCTCGATATGTCTAGTTCTTCAAACCGCGGGGTGGCGGAGTACCATCGAAGACAGGATAGAGCGGTTAGAAGACTAGAGTGCTTGGATGCAATGGGGAAATGTATCAGAAACAGTATAGTGGAATGTCGATATTGCAGCAGCTATAGATAGCTAGGATTCATGGCGGGATGTACACGTCGGAGAGCCAGAGAAGACTGGTCGCATGCATTGCGATAGCTTCCTGGATTCTCATTTTATATATTAACATTTAATTTATTCAACCGCCTAGGAAAGGTTTCTTTTTCTTTTTCTTTTTTT
>LDUD01000074.1:432963-457941 GCA_012184295.1 Dactylella cylindrospora
GATTGTTTTCACAGAAAAGATAGTCAAAATGCTTCCAACCAAGTTGGTCCTCTCTTTGATGGTCGCTGCTGGCATGGTCTCAGCCTCCGACGTCAAGCAGCTCACCAAGGACACCTTTGATGAATTCATCACTGAGAACAAGCTCGTTCTCGCTGAATTGTAAGTTCTCTCGATTGAAATCGATTCGGCCTTGGTCTTTGTGGTTGAATGTCAACCCCGCCATTCCATGAATCCCTCACCTTATGTTATCACTACGTCAAACAAGGCAATTGCTAATTTAGGATACTCTTGATAGCTTTGCACCATGGTGCGGACACTGTACGGCTGCCAATTACCCAAAATTGTCAAAATATTTAGATCATAGGTACTAACCAGTTCCGCAGGCAAGGCTCTTGCTCCAGAATACGAGACCGCCGCTACCCAGTTGAAGGATAAGGGTATCTCCCTTATCAAGGTTGACTGCACGTATGTAGTGAAAACTCAGCACCAAGCTATCCTCTAGATATTGCAAACTAACAAGCCGATTCTAGTGAGGAGTCTGAGCTCTGCCAGAAGCAGGGTGTTGAGGGATACCCCACCCTCAAAGTCTTCCGTGGATCCTTGGAGAACCCAAGCCCATACGGCGGACAGAGGAAAGCTGATAGGTAAAACATAATACCTCTATGTCACATTCCTAGAACCTATTGCTAATTCGAGTCTATAGCATCGTCTCCTACATGGTCAAACAATCCCTACCATCCGTTTCCGTTCTGACAAAGGACACCATTGAAGAGTTCAAGACCGCCGATAAGGTTGTCTTGGTCGCCTACTTCGCCGCTGACGACAAGAAGTCGAACGAGACCTTCGCTGCCGTCGCTGATTCCCTCCGAGATAGCTACCTCTTCGGTGCTACCTCTGACCCAGCCCTTGCTGAGGCTGCTGGCATCACTGCTCCAGGTGTTGTCGTCTACAGGACTTTCGACGAACCCATTACCGTCTACGATGGTGCCTTCGAGGTCGACGCAATCACCGCATTCGCCAAGACTTCCGCCGTCCCACTCATCGGTGAGGTCGGACCAGAGACCTATGCTGGATACATGGCTGCTGGCATTCCACTTGCCTACATCTTCGTTGACAGCCCAGAATCCAAGGCCAAGTTTTCCGAAGAACTTAGACCCATTGCCATCAAGTACAAGGGCAAGATCAACTTCGCTACCATTGACGCTGTTGCCTTCGGTGCTCACGCCCAGAACCTCAACCTCGAGCAGAAGTGGCCAGCTTTTGCCATCCAGGAGACCTCCAAGAACGCCAAGTTCCCATTCGACCAGACCACCGATCTTACTATCGAGAAGATCATCACCTTCGTCGACGAGTTCGCCGCCGGCAAGGTCGCCCCATCCATCAAGTCGGAGCCGGTTCCAGAGAAGCAGGAGGGTCCAGTCCACGTTGTCGTTGCACACAACTACAACGAAATCGTCCTGGACGACGAGAAGGACGTTTTGGTCGAATTCTATGCTCACTGGTGTGGGCACTGCAAGGCTTTGGCTCCCAAGTATGAGGAGCTTGGTAAGCTCTACTTTGACAACCCAGAATTCGCCAAGAAGGTCGTCATCGCCAAGGTTGATGCCACCCTCAACGACGTCCCAGATGAGATCCAGGGTTTCCCAACCATCAAGCTCTTCCCAGCTGGCAAGAAGTCCACTCCAGTCGACTACCAGGGTGCCAGAACAGTTGAGGACTTTGTCAAGTTTATCAAGGAGAACGGTAGCCACCACGTCGATGCCACCATCCCAGAGGAGCCTGCCGAGTCTGCCGATACCCTCGCTCAAGCTGCTCCGGCTGCCACCGATTCCGAGGAGGCTGAGGCTGGTCCAACTGAGACCCCTGCCGCCGATAAGCACGACGAATTGTAAACGTCAAATATTAATGAAATAAAATAATCACGATATCAAATCACAATTATCCGACTTTGCGCGCTTGTAGCGTATTCATCCTCCCTTATCAAGATATCCCCTCCGTCTTCACCTCCATCAGTCCATTTCCTTTGTTGTGCTGGGTATGAATCTTTCTTCCTTTTTTTTGCAGGCCACAGCGGTCACTTTTTTTTTTACTTTTACGTGCTCTCGGGGTTACAAAAGAATGAATTTTTCTCGACGCCTTTTTCATGTATAATATTATGCATTAGCTAGCTAGCTTCCATGGATTCCAATGGATTCTTTTAGAGACGTAAAAAAAGACCTTAGTATTCATATCGATTGTGTGAGTAAACCTGAAAATTGAGCAAGGGATGTTCCCATTGAATATGCACTTGTGGCCACGGCCTGACTGGCTCGTCTCCGATGGTGTGGGACGGGCTGAGCTGGGGGTTGGTGAGTGTGTCTGCAGAGTGGGCGTTCGGTCACATCGGATCATCTCAACGCGTCCTCCCGGTTCCCCAAGATTTAAGTTTCGCGTGTCGAAGAAATGAAATTGCTGGGCAGCTCCGCATGACTCCTGAAAAAAAAAAAAGGCATGCTGGGAAATTCTAGTTGAAAAGTAGGGAGTCGTCCACAATAGCAGTTATCGATATTTCCTTTTATTTGTCTCCTATTATCATCCTTTCACTGCTTTTTTCTCCATTTCAGTTGCCATATCTATATCTTTCCATCCGTTATCTCGAGTGACACGCCTAAATCGTATTTTCGCTTCCGCTCAGCTAGTGCAGGTGCCTCGCTACCAAACCCGCAACATGTCCTCCATCAAAAGAAAAGCCACCGAAGTATCCAGTGCGACAGAAAAGAAGGTGAAATCGTCCACCATCACCGGATTCTTTACTCCTGCCGCTTCTGTTTCCAAGACTCCCTTTGACAAGAAGAAATGGGCGGATACTCTCAAACCTGAAACACGCGAGCTGCTGAAGCTCGAGATTGATACTTTGGACGCTAGCTGGTTGGCGGTCCTGAAGGATGCGATTGTCGAACCTTCCTTTTTGAACCTCAAGAGGTTTTTGCAGGGCGAGTTCAAGGTGGGTAAAGTGTATCCGCCTGCGGATGAAGTCTACTCATGGTATGTCACCCCCTTCACATCCTTCGTCTTTCTGGATACAACACTGTTTTATATCCTGCGGTTTCTCACATGGCGAGTAACACAGGTCCCGCCTTACGCCCTTCGATAAAGTCAAAGTAGTCATCCTCGGTCAAGACCCATACCACGGCGCTAAACAAGCCCACGGCCTCTCCTTCTCTGTCAAGCCGCCCACCAAAGCTCCGCCATCCCTCAGGAACATCTTTGGAGCTCTTGAAATAGACTTTCCCAGCTTCCGTCCTCCCGCTGGTGGCCTTGGATTGCTGACTCCATGGGCGGAGAGAGGTGTTCTCATGCTCAATACCTGCCTTACTGTTCAACCTAATAATGCGAACAGTCATGCCGGGAAGGGCTGGGAGCAGTTCACGCAGAAGGTCATCGAGGTTGTCTCTCAAAAGAGGACAAGGGGTGTGGTCTTTATGGCCTGGGGAAAGCCGGCGCAAGGGAGAGTTGCGAAAGTTAACGTATGCGTAATTCCTTCAAGCCTGAAAATGTTTTGGCTCTAACAAACCTGATAGAAAACTGTTCACCTGATCCTACAATCCTGCCATCCGAGTCCGCTAGCCGCCTTCAAAGGACCTGTATTCTTCGTACGTTAAACTTTGGCATATTTTTTTTTCACTATTCTAATAGCTGCTAATATATCCGCCATTATATAGAGAGATGGACACCACTTTAAGCTATGCAATGAGTGGCTAGAGAAGAAATACGGCGAGGACGGGCCAATTGACTGGAACGCTGTGAACCCAACCAATAAATCGCTTCTAAAGTCTTCATCTGCAGCCTCAAGCTCAGCAAAGCCGGCTGTATCCGGGCCAAATAATGTCGTCAAGAAGTCTACAGATGAATCAGAGCTTGACGATGCCGAAGAAGCTTTGCGAGAAGCCGAGGCCGAAGCTGAAGTCGCCGAACTACCTGCGAAGAAGGGGAAAGGCAAAGGGAAAAATAAGGAATCAGTGGAGAACGAGTACGGTGAAGATGACATTGATTGGGCTGAAGCGGAGTTGAAGTCCGATCAGGTTGAAGCAGAGGCTATAGAGGCTAAGACTAAGAAAGGGAAGGGCGCAAACAAAAAATAGAGATAAAAACTAGAAGCTCAATTATCGGGCTTGCTACAAGTCAGCGGTCAATCGAGACCTTCGAAAAGTTTGAGTTTTGGAAAAACTTGGGTGGTGGCAACATACAATTGGCATTTCATCCTTTTCGGCGTTTACAATGGCGCTGGCGTTTCCTAGTGTACTTTCTTTGCGTTAAAATACATGTAACGTTATTATTACCGGTGGCCAGGCTGTCCACCTATTATTTAGCCCTCAATTTCATTTAATGGTATTTGATTTTCAGACTATGATGGCGAATACTCTTTTCTTTCGCCCGCTCTGACATATTACGATACATCTATGTCGAGGTTCCACTACTTGTGTGTAACCTATTAAAACGCAACTTAGATGCCTTGACTGACAGCTGGGCAATAATATGCGCTCGACCTTCATAATTGACTCAGAATCCTTGTCCACCTCGTATTCAAACCCGCCGAACATGTTCGGGCTCCTCTCCAAGCATCTTCGCTATCAGACTGCCAAAGTTAAGGTATTGCCGAAAGTAGCCCGCGTGGGTACTCGCTACTATTATAATAACAGAATATTACGGCAATTGATCGAGGGCGTGCTTCAGCAGCCTTTTGAGACAGAACGTTTGCGTCCCATCAATGAGGTTCAGTAGACCCGACCAGATGCACATCAGTAGCACCTTTTGAAAGGCTTATAGCTCGCTATACCAGTAGAATATATTTTAGACAAGGCAGCATCATCCTGTTGATTACGGTTTCCTTTATATGTCAAATACCTTGCAAGTAGCACGATCTTACTCGTACCACCGATCACGCTATCAAGTGATTTGCAATATCGCCATTCCATATACTTGAGAATCTTGTGTTGTCATACAGAATGCAACACTCTGGCCTCGAGGTCGATATCTGAGCTGACTCGAGAAAACAGGCAGCCAAAGCTAGCTGTTCTTGATATCCTATATCTTCAACGTTAGAATAATCTGCAGGTATGGCATAACTGACCCCAAAATAGCAATCTTCAAAAGTTAACCAGGATATATTGAACAGAAGTAGGAAAATCCTCAGCGTTTAAAGGACAATTGAATAAGCTCCGCCCTTCCTTCCTTATCCCCCCAATGGTCTCGACACAGCTGCGACTCAGCCGCACTCTTGGCTATTGCAAAGTACTCACCTCCCACCCACAGCATTGCTCACCACAAGTCAAAAATATTCTCCATTTGGCTTTGAAAGAAAAGCTTAAACTCTCCAGAATGGGCTACTTTCGATCCTTCGGTTTTTCTTGGTATTCTGCGCCAGTGCTTATTTTCGGCATACCAGCTGGAGGGTGTGAAGATTAGTGTACTTTTCCCTGAATCCCATATGCTGGCGGACAAGCAGGTCCAATTTGCTTACAAGTTGTACCTGTGCAACCATTCAAGAAAGTTTAATCACGAATCGTCGCCAGGGCTAGGTTTCGAAAGGAACAAAAAAAATGCACAGCCGTACTTCGAGCTGGAGGATACCCTTGCAGCCTCCGTATCTTGGGGGAAAGGCGGGCGTGTGTTTAGAGATATGAATAAAACCCATTTACCTGCACCTGGGTGTGCTAGATCCCCTATCCAGAACTTGCCTTCTCGATCTTCCAGAAGTTACCCCTTCGTGATATCTACACCATTGGTTATTATTCCGAAGCGCTCTGGTGCACTTCACGGGCAGCGGATGGTGGGCAAAGTAGCAATCGAAAAAACTCCGAGACAGTCTTAAAGAGTAGCCGCAGCGCGATTGCTAGCAAGAGCTAGTACAGCATGGCTTCGAACCCAAGTTCTAGCACTGGTGGTGCTGGTGGCCCTCAGAACCCATTCGCAGATCCATCAGGTTTGGAACCATTCTTCACCACCACTGATGCTATTTTACAAGTGGACTCGCGATAGCTAACACGCCCCTCTATCAGCACCAGGTCAACCCCACGAAAGACGCAACACAGCGCCTTTGCCCTACCCAGCATCTCCACAGCCGCCTCCAGTCCGCATTCAAGATGATGACGATGACGACGACGATGATGATGTCAATCCGCGACCTCTCTTTTCCATGTCCAAATACTCCGCCGCTCCAGAGGCTGAACAGCTAGTCCGACACCATGCCAACACAATGCCATATCTGCCGTCACGAGCGGCAACAGAGCCGAAACCTGCCAAAAAGGACGGGGACGACTCGGACAGCGATAGTGATATCTCGTCAGACGATGATGAAGATTTAGCGGATTACTTTAAGCGAAGGGAACCGGCGAATGGTGTTCTTTCCAGCCTGCTACAGCTCTACGGACCCGGAATGGGTCCTGAGGAATACAGAGGCGGTTCGATATCACAACCTAGCGTTCGAGAACGCAGCAAAAGCGTTGCGAGCGAGAGGACTATAACGGAGGAGAAGAAGGATAAACCAACTACGAAAGTGATGGAAGTCTCCAGTGAGGATGAAGACGATTGGAAGAGCTTTTCCGCGAAGCCAAGGTGGTATGAGGCCTCGCAGTCTAAATTGTCGCTAGCAACGCCGGGTTCTGGGAGCGCTACGCCGGTGCCCGAGGTTATGGGGGATGTAGCGTCCGTGCTTTCGACTGAGAAGCCGCCAAAGATGGGAAAGAGGGAAAAATTGAAGGCTTATGCTCGGAAGTTGAAACCGAATCGAGGGAATGAAGAGTTGACGGTACGCTTTTGATTATTTCATATTTGCGAGAGCGACTACTTACACATTTTAACGGATAGATTACGGTCCACATTGCAGAGGCCTTGCAACGTCAGAAATACATTCTCAAGCTGTGCAGGGCACTTATGCTTTTCGGTGCTCCCTCGCATCGCATCGAGGGTAAAACTTCCATTCAATCTTCCCATTGGCACCCCAATTCTAACGCAATCCTATGATTTTAGACTTCCTCCAAATCACGGCCGCTGTCCTCGCCGTCAATTGCTCCTTTATATATCTCCCAGGGACCGTTGTGATTTCCTTCCAGGACCCTCAGACTCACACCTCTGACGTCCAAATTGTCAAATGCGGGACGGCTCTAGACCTCGGCAAGCTCCAATACGTCCACATCATCTACAAAGAAGTCCTTCACGACGTTATCTCTGTTGAAACCGGCACCGAGAAGTTAGAAAAACTAGTCAAAAAACCACCACTGCGGAATGTCTGGTTCAAGGTTCTACTCTACGGCTGTGCCAGCGCTGCTATAGGACCCCTCTTCGACGCCAGAGTCAAGGACCTACCTTTCTGTTTCCTCCTAGGACTGGTAGTAGCCCTCATGGCTCTAGTAATCAACCCGAAAAACGAAGCCTTCGCCAACGTTTTCGAAATCATGGGCACCATAACCGTCAGCTTTTTTGCCCGCGCCTTCGGCAGCATAACCATGAATGGCACCGAACTATTCTGCTTCTCCGGAATCGCCCAAGGAGCCATCGCCCCTCTCCTCCTTCCTGGCTATGCAATCCTCCTAGGAGCTCTAGAACTCCAAAGCAAAAAACTAGTCGCCGGAGCCGTCCGCATGTTCTACGCCGTAATCTACTCCGTCCTGCTATGGTTCGGCATATCCATCGGAACAGCACTATACGGCTTCGTCGACGGCGGCGCCACAAACTCCACCGTCTGCCCCGACCAAAACCTAAAAGAATTCAGATTCTTCTACGTTCCTTTATTCACCTTTTTCGTCCTCCTAGCCAACCAGGCGAGGTGGAAGCAAGCTCCCGCGATGATTATAATCAGCCTGTTAGGGTACACAGTAAACTACTTCTCCGCCGATAGATTTCCGCGAACGCCGCAGATTGCGAACGGATTCGCGGCGTTGACGGTTGGGGTGCTGGGGAATTTGTACAGCAGGATTGTGCATCAGGCGGCGTTTACGGCTGTGGTGCCTGCTATATTGTTGCAGGTGCAGAGCGGGATTGCTAGTTCCGGGTCGTTGATGAGCGGGTTGACGGTGGCGATGACGATTGTGAAGGGTGAGAAGGCGCCGGTTCCCGGTGGGGAGGGTAGTGGGTTTGTGGTTGATGGTGGCGCTGGGCAGCTGGCGTTGGGGTTGGTGGCTATTAGTGTGGCTATTAGCTTTGGATTGTTCTTGAGTAGTGTTATTGGTGAGTTTCTATTCGTTCCTTCTTAGTGGTGACGGTGGTCAAGCTATCAATGCTAACATAACAGGTTATAGTGTATCCGCTCGGCAAAGGGAAGAAACAGAGTGCCATTTTTGCATTCTAGAGTGTCATGTCTTCTTAGATTACAGTTATTGCATTTATTCGAGGTGGAAACTTTCCTCCCATTCTCAACATCTCCTTTATCTTCACAGGAACGGGAATTTATATTAGGGAAAAATAGGGAGGCGTTATCAGTATCTTCTACCTTTTTATATGGAGTTGATGTTCTTCCTTTAGAATATTTTAGATCTAAATGATACACCCGAAGGGTTGAATGCTCAACCCCGAGGAAATTCAACCATGTTCTCCTCCTTTCCACCCATGACAGTCTGATCTTCAAAAAAAGTAGTAAACAGTGGAAAGCAAGTTCAAACGACTGGGTATCTTATAAAATGTGTACAAACTCTGCCCTGACACTGAGGCAGCGTAAAAAACAAACCAACATTAAACGCCCTGTAAATGCACATATAAGCCGAACCAGGCCTTACGAAAATATCACAAAACCCTCAATCTCGAAAACGATGCATATCAACCGTCGTACAACTATGCAGCAGGTGCTGGCGTACTAGGTGTTGTTCCCGCTGCACCCCCTTCGCCACCCTCTCCGGGCTTCTTGATGGTTCCATTGAGTAAAGGACACATCTTTTTATTCGTCTTGATATGGCCCACCTGGCCGCAGTTTGCGCACTTCCTCGTCGTACCGCCTTTGGGTGCGCCATCGTCGAGGTCAAGTCCGAGTTGCTTTCTCTTCTTCTCGTTTTGACGTTCTCGAGCCTGACGGCGTTCCTTATTACGCAAGAGTCGGGCAAGTTCATTCGACAAACTAAGAGATATTTGTCAGAAACCAGTAGAATGCAGGGTAGGGATAGATCGTATGCTACATACACCGCTTTCTTGTTCGCATCGGCGATAGGATCACCTGTAGGTTTGAGCTGACTAATGTCGCGTCTAATCGTAGGCAAGGCCGTTAGCATGTCATATTTCCGTAACACCAGACCGAATAGAAATGGATGCGAAACATACTTCAGGGTCTCTGTATCAATCTCCTGCCTCCTGTGAATGTACATCGTGATCACCTTAGGATCAGTGACGACTTCAGTTCTCTGTTCCAAGGTCCCATCTTCTAATCGGACTTGTCTAGTGATGCGAAGGATCTTATTCCCCGCATTTCTAGCAGAGAGCCTTGAAAATTGGCTGGTAGTATCATCGTCGATTACAGTGTTACCCGCCCACGTAGCCGGTGTCATTCCCTCCGAATAGGGTGTTCGACCATCATCAAACACGCCATCCTCTTGGGTCGCTTCTTGAAGTTCCTCGAGATCTAACTCTGGTGGGTCCTCGCTCTTCAAGCTTGCTTCTTGGGCTCTCCAAATCTTCTCTATCGTTTCCTCATAGGCCTTTTGTTGTCGAGCCACATTGTAAGAGTGGCCACCCAAAGCTTTCAAAGTCGCTGCATCTAATTTCTCATCAACACTTTCGCCGATCGCCTTAAAACCGCCTTTCATACTGGTCTTGATGAAACTAAATGCTTCGCCTCTGCTTGTTGGGTCACCTTCACCGTGAAGTTGCAGCATTGCCTTTCCTTGCGTGGCATTGATAAAGTTCTTCGTCGCAATCCAAGGCGCTAGCTTCTCCTCAGTGCTCATACCCTCCTTCTCGTCCTCGTCACCTGCATCCGCAGCTTTCCCATACCCGGCATCTTCAAGGTATCGACCACCAACCTGCATAGCATCGAGTAAACAAACGCTTTCAGGTGTTACCATAGTTCGAATAGTCGATTCCTCAGGTATCGGGTCGTCGCCCTTAAGATACCAGTATCCACCCTTTTCAGACTCCTTTTCATTCTGGTGCGACATGAATTCCTTCATTTTTTGCCTTGTCTGAATCTCAGTGTTTTCAGGGAAGTGGCGAGATATGTCCTTGACGGCAATCCTATTACCTTTCTTGCGGATCACACGGTATGTAATCATCTTCATGCGGTTCTTGGATGCTGTTGTGACTTTTCGAGAATGTGGTCCGGGGACATCAGTTACCGGGAATGTTTGACCCACGGTAAAGAGGTGCGGGATCGTTCTCAGATAGTAGTAGGCTCCACCACTGTCCGTATTTCGAACGACCACGAAATCAGAATTTTTAGGTGTGTGTTTAAAGATTGGAGCTCGAACCATTCGATTGTAGAGAGCAGGAATAATCTCCCCAGGGGCGATGCTACCGAAATTCCAGAAGGGAGATTTGTCCTGACTCATCAATACTTGCAGCTCGCCCAGTTCGCACTTTGGTCTGGTTTCATCGGTATCCTCCTTTCTACGGTAGTAATTGATGATCCTACTTCCCATACCAAAGTTCGATAGCACATAAGGGTGCTCTTCTGAATACTCCATAAGTATAAAATTGGAGTTGTCGGCGAGAGACAAGCTCCTCGTGTCCCCAAATATTTCCTTAATAGACTTTCCTTTGAAGTGCTTACGCTTCAAAGTTTTGCCTTTCGTGAACCGTATCTCAATATCAACCGGGAATGTAAGACGCGGTCTGTGGAATGACCTCATCTCTGGTTTCGATAGCTGAGTCTTATAATAAGGAGTTTGTAGACGAACAGCAGGCATCGTGTGTTCAATTTCCAGCTGCCCAATTGTAGATCTAACTTTCGACTGGTGATTCTCCTTCAGCAAGTCGTAAGCTTCGTCATTCGAGATATTATAGCGTTGCGTAAGATCCTTATTGATTTTCTGCCGGATGAACTCGCCACCGATTCTTCTAACTCGGCGCATCTCGTCCGGTTTTCTGACATCAACCAAGAGGTAAGGATCATTGAGGTCGAGAATCGCCTTGATCTTTTTTTGGGGGTCGAATTCCAGGGGTTCTGCGACGTCAGGAACCTCCGCTGCAAGATCGATAAAGGTTGGTTGTAGTGCAAGTCTTGCTCGTTTCTTTGATTTCAGCGATTGAGAATAGGTCGATCACATGTTAGCTTAACGCTTTTCCTTTTTTCTTTCCGTTGATGCGCCGGCGTTTACGAACCTTTGCTGGATCCTCCGATTCATCCTCATCGATCGGTGCTTTTCGACGACGAGATTCTTCTTCTCGTTCGAGAGCCTCTACGTCCCATGAGGTTACTGCCATTTCTATATCCCTTTGCAGCTTTGCTTCCTGTTTTTCCCTTTCTTCCTTCTCGGCCTCAGTAATTTGAGTTACCTCTTCCTCCTCAACTTCAGTTTCCATATAAATCATCCCAGGAACTCGCTTTGCGGTGAAATCGGCTGACCGCCACGAGCTCTCTGTACTTGGCGCAAGATCCAAGTTCAGTTTGGTAGGGAATAATGCTTTAGGCTGTTTATCAGGTCGCATTGGATAATAGGCTGGCTTTGGCGGAAACATTGAGAGGAAAGGCAAGATGGAGTGCTCCTTAAACAATGGGAAATAATCAAACACCGTCAACTCAGGTTCCTTCTCCACCTCGGATTCCATATCTGGGATACCTGCTGGACCCTGGAAATCAACATCCCTAAAGATTGAGTGGACAACATCCGACAGCAGTCTACCGTCTTCCGTCATTGGATGCATCATGCCAGTGTCTTCGGCCATGTGATTACCAAAGAGGTCTTCCAAGGCGGTATCTCCGAACAGATCCTCATCGACATCGACCATCTTATGGTCTGACTCAGGAAGGGGAGACGATCTAGGCATCCCTTCAGCCGCGAGGTCCATAAGGTCCCCATCGCTATCGTCAGTTTCGACAGTATGTGAACGTTGCCGCGTTGTTGATGGCTCTTCTTCGTCAGGCAAATCATCGTCATCACTAATATCCCCAAAGTCGATGGCATCATCAGCCTTCTCCTGTGGTTCGCCACCACCACCTTCCGCAAGGAAATCATCCAGTTGAGTCGGGTTTTCGAGGAATTTTCGGATGGCATCGTCCTCATCCATTGCCTCAGCGGCTGGAGCCGCGGACGACATGGCGAGAGTCTATTCGTTAGGGATTTATGTTCGTAGTGGTGAAGGATAGGGTTGTAACGCGTTTGGAAGGGTTCAATGAAAAGTTGATAACAGATGGCGGAGTCGTTGCTTTCGCGTCAAGAGGATGGTTTCAAATCCACGTTCCAACGATGGATTAATCCATAGCTTTTCTTGCAGGTATGATTTGGCGCATTCGGAATCTCCTGTGGGTATAAAATTGTTTCTGATATAAGGATGTACTGTCTTGGTTCTTGTGTAGAGGAATGGCGCTGTAGGACGGTCGATGGTTGGTTTTCTAGATGTTGGTGAGGGCGTTGATGGATGAAGGATGATGGAGGTTGCTTGGGAAGGCAGGGTAGCGTCGCCTGGTGGTAGCGAACAATGCGTGTTGCCAGAAAAAAGCAAAAATTTTACAGACTGGAAAAAAGAAAAAATATTTTTATCATCCAAGCTCGAGCTACGCAATGGCAGGCCGCCAGGAAACCTCAAGTACGTTTATGATATGTTAACTGGCTCGGCGTGTAAATGTATAAACTCCATCAACAAACAGACTTTGTAAGGTAGAAACCGGTACTTGATGAGCTATATAAGTACCTAGTACTTAGCCGGTTATAATAAGGACCAGTCGATCTCGCGGTTGCCAGCGAGAGTGGTGTGTGAGCCACAAAGTGTCGCCCAGCCTGGCTAGGGACCACTTATAATGGTCGACACAATATATGCAACATTAACAACACTCAGCATTTCCTTGTGGTCCAAGCCGCGCTATATGTGTGAGCACTGGCTCTGTTGAATTTTTAGCTGACAATAAATTGATGTTAGTAGTAAGCAGTACTTATTGCATCATTTTTACATTGTAGAGGTTTTTTTATAGACTATTTAAAATATTTAAGCCAATTAAGTAAATAATTGCACATCCTATCGTGGTTGAGTCCTTGGCTAGCTTGCCAGAGCTTTCTTTAGTTAGACATTACGTTAAAGTCTTTTAGGATATATATAGATTGAAATTGTTTTCTTTGCTGTTACATTGAATCAAGTCCTAATGAGCCTACTGACAAGAATATCTAATAAGACATAATCCAAACAATAATAGAGAAAGAAAATCGGGGGTGGGATGATTGTGGATATGGGTTAATTAACGGCTGTAAGATAAATGAAGACACATCACAGCTTATATTCCGCATATAATGTTGGAGCTCGCAACGCCTACGCACGACGTTGCATATGTCGTCTCCGAGCCGTCGGGCCGTCGAGTTGAAGGATAGAAATTGGATACGGTGATTATAGTATTATCCCTTCCATCGCTCTCATTGCCTTCAGGGCAACACACCATATTAATATCACCGAAGCGATCTCTTTCATGTGTGTATCCTTATGCAAAGGGTAGGTTGCGAATTGAGGAATTCACTCCAAGTTAGAGACCCGACCAAGTCTTCTCTTCATCCTTGATGAGTCTCGCTGTTTCATTTGAAAACACTTTAGTTAGCTGATATCCTCAAGCCTAGTATTTCGAGATAACAACAAAAAAAACTCACAAGATATAGCTTCGGTGAGGGTAGTCGCGACAGCAAATGCAGCTAGGAAGCCGGGCAGTAGTTGACCGAACGAGGTGAGGTCGTTCTCAGGATTTGATCCGTCTTCTTCGGGTTCGAACCACCCGGACCCTGTTATGAAACCCCTCATACACTGCACATAGGCAAAGCTTATGCCACAAACTACCGCAGCGATGATAACGGTAACAAGCCTAATCCACCACTTAATCTTATACCAGATACTCTCTAGAACAGCTCCCTCCGTCGCATCGCTGTGGTCCTGCCAGAGAAAGAACATGTGCGCAAGGTAGAGGATACTGAATATGACGCAGACGGCTATGTCGAACGTTGCCGTCCAGTCAGTCTCTACTTCTTCCGGGACTATCTCAGTTATATTCTTCGCGGTCTGATAGCATGCTGCCGGGAAAAACAATTGCAGAGTTTTGGAATCCAATTCGTCGGGAATCTTGAAGTCCGGCACAGCGGTCGGAAATCTAACCCCGTCGTCCGACCAACTCCGCCTTGCGAGAAGCAAGAAGGTGAAGATCATCATGAGGAGAATACATCCTCCACGGAATAGCGCTATCAACCAGTTTTGGAAATAATGGCTGATGACGCAAATCGCCGAGAGGTGAGTGGCGACGCACAGGATGACGATGTTCACCACAATGTTGTAGTGGTAGGCGCTAATCGAGCATTTCAGGAAAAAGTAGACGACCGTGATATATGCGACTACGGTGACAAGTTGTTGGTCGCTCAGAGCTACCAATATATCCTCGGCAATCTTTCGCTTGCAGCCTCTCACGCCGAGATTACTTTAACATAGGATGTAAGGTTAGTTCGTTACATTCGAGAATATTATGGCTTGAATTGGAGAGTAAAGGCGAGGGGGTGTAAGGGAATCTCAGGTTACCTGCGTCCGCGAACATATTCATCAAATCTTGCACTACGTTTCTCCGGTGTGCTCGAGAGCCAGTCAAAGAAGGCCCTTCCTTGCAGCCAAAGACAAAAGAAGCTCAATATCATCACGATAAGAGCCATGATTGCTAAGGAAAGAACAATCTAGAAGATTTACTTAGCGGCCTAGTCTCCCTATCGGAAAGTTGCTAGAAGGATATATGCACTTACACCTCGACCAGCGAGATCGGGATCGGTTTGGAAAGTGCCATTCTTGATCGACCTGCAATCGGATGGCTCCAAACCGCAGCTAGGCGCAGATGCGACTTGCCCCATGGCGTTGAGGTGTATAATCTAGATTTTTAAAATAGGAAAAAGGTATAAAAAGGTCTAGCCTTTGCTAAGTAGGGCTACTAGGGTATTGAAGAAAAAAATCTTGAGAACTAAACAGGACACCCAATAGGGAACGGCAAGAGTTGGGCTATAAAGATTGTAGCGAGCGGTTTAAAATAAAAGCAGGTATTTTAAGAAATGAACGAATTCAAAAGTGAAGGAAGCTTGTGTCGAACGAAAACAATCTCATCCCTCCTAAACCAACCATGGGGACGGTGTTTATGGGTTATATACCAAGTAACTCGACTCATAGCGCATGATGTGCAAATGAACCCTGAAAAGTATCGGCCTCAAACCGGTCGCACGAACAATGTAATCTCTAGCGCCATAGCGTACAGAGGTACTTGAAGAGTTCTAGCTATCAATACGAGCCACTAGGATTATCGCTTAATCTTAAATTCGGACATCCAATCATTGGACGGCCCTGCTTTTCATTGTGACGAGGTTATTTTTGGGGAAATACAGGATCCAGTAATAAAACCACAAGGCATGGTCAAGGTTGAGCCTCTCCCCGATACTAGCGCCGGAACACAAAACCCAAAGAAACAGTTTCTCCGAGTCCCTAGTGCATATCCTGGAGCTGATATCATCGTGGTTTTGAAATTCGGATACGACGCCGACTATACCTTCCCAGAGCAGGAACGTAGAATGGCCTGATCTGATTGATATGATAACATCGACTAGATCACATCTCTGGTGGGTCCGCGGGTGCTCGACTCTTGGTAGATTCTACCACATTTCACTCACTAATACCCTGCATAATGGAGCTTGCATAAAACTCAGATAATAGACCGGATCCTTTAGCCTAGTTCTAGTTCTAGTTCCATGAGGCACATTTGTGTTTACACCGTTCAGAATGCCTTGTGCAGTACCTAGCCATTGTGTTTTTAGGCATCCTCGCCCAAGCTAGAACCACCTTCGACGGTTCTACGAAACCTCGCGTTTCAGACATGCTACGTTTTGTGGATAGCAGTAGAATGAGATAAGGGTGGCTGCATTGCAACTAGCCTGGTGGGGGTTGTGTCCACCAGACTACATGTGCATCAATTGCAACAAGGCAGCTGAAATCTTTGAGAAAGCTGTTTGACGAAATTGCGAAAAAAAGAGGCTCTAGCAAAACCACCCGTCACTGATGCCAAGCGCTATAAGAGTGCCTGCCAAGGGCGTTCCGACAGACAAAAACCCGGCTGCTGAGACCCTGCAGGGATACATGTCAAACTTCATTCATTTTCAGATCTCCAAGCTTCAGCCTCGACCCAGATCTAATACAAGTAGATCTAATAGATCTTAACAATTTTAATGCCGCGCCTGAGCCGCTGATTGGGCAATCTCTTGTTATTCGAGTCCAAATTTGACGGAGTCTACAGAGCCTCGATCTTGAAAATATAAATAAATCATGCCGAAAAATAAAATACTTGTTTGCTTCAACCATAAGATAGCTTAGCGATATGGGATGTATCAATAGATGCTTACCTAGGCACTTAACTATATCTATTTTAGAGTCGCAGAAACGTCAAGCGCACTATTCATGATGCACGTTCCAATATTGGCATTCGCATTCTAGGTTCTGTACTTTAAGTTACAATCGAAATAAACCAGCAAATACTTGTGCCAGTATATTCTTAAGTATACAAGTACATAAGTATTTGTGCTAGTACTCAATTGCTCAAAATGTTAAAATTTGTGCTAGCAGTGTAGAGGGACATTTTGCCGACCCACCTAGCTTGTGCGCAAGTTATATCTAGGCACCATTCCCCACCGCGCTTAATCATCTTCAGCCACAAATAATCTGAAACCAAGGATAGAGTCTGTAGGGCGGAGAAGATATTCCAGAAGAAGCAGTGTTGCCGACCCGAAACAGAGCCTGCAGAAGACTTCTGGCTTCCTTGAACGCCGATATGGTGTATGGAGCCGCATAACAAGAAACGACAAGGGCTATTCATATACGTCTACTAGCTAGTGCTAGATACTCTCTTAAATACCGACTAGTGTAAAATATAAGGACGGTCGCGAATCCGAAACGAATCGATCCTATTGAGCCAAGCGGGAAAAAAAAAGTCTGTGGACCAATTAAAACTAAAGCTGATTCCTCGTACACCATTGGATACCTTCTGACGCACGCCAGAGAAGTCCCAAGGATGGCAATATACAGGATCCTAGGACGTGCTAGTATAGATTCCTCTGCCCAGCTACTTTGATCTCATCTAGCCTTAGCGGACCCGGAACGCTTGTTTATCCCCAGTTCAGACAAAGAATATTCTTTCCCTTTCGAAGCTTCTTTCCCCTCCTTGCGAACATAGCCCATCAGATTCTCATTCAACTCCCCATGGATCCACATCCCGCCTCATCCTCTATAGCTAGGTTGCTGTGACCTAATCGTTCGCAATTCGGGCTGTAACAGTTCTGCCGATGAATCTCTCTTGAAGTGCATACGCTGAATTCTATACTATGGCCATGGTCCGGTAAATGCTAACCCTTCCTTCACTGTCGCAATTTTACGAGAAGTGAGATCTATGTTTACCAAATACTACAGTGTGCCTTGGATGAGAATCTGCCTATGGCTTCAGCCCAGCAGTTAGCCAAAGATATCAATGCATTGAAGCTGAAGGCGGGTTAAGTGCTAATACATGAAAGGATGACTAAATATCAAATTGCGATGAATGAAAACCAGCGATATTAAATTTAGTGGGCTGTGCTACACACAATTGTACAAGCAGGTCCGAGGCTGCAGAAATCTACAAATGGGAGCCGTCGACACGGATCAAAGGAGCCAAAGGGGTGAGAGGCTGGCCATAGTAGCTCGATATGCAAGAAACAGCAGCTTACAGGGCGTACAAGATCGTCTTCTACTATAGCCTTCTCAAAGACTCTTCTTAACGATATATTCTTATCTTACGGTCTTGAAAATCCGTCCCTTGATCAATTGAGTTTTGCTTGATACAAGTTCACCTCCCCATCTGTTTCTGTAAGGGTTAGCCAACTTCTTCCTACAAGCACCGCAACAGCGACGCGCCGGCGAGCGATCCATGCAGTTGGATCACTAGACAGGATGCATGAGAATCATAGGCCTATAATAGGAACGCTTAGACTTGCAGATATATCTTATAGGTCTGCCTTACCGGTTTTACCCAGGATTTGTCTCGTAGCCTTACAATTCAAAATCCTCGGAGCCTTTAATGACTGTGTATTCGCCTATTCGTAGATTACATTGCTATTATAATCTAATCTAATATTTCAAGGTATATATAGCCAATACAGATATCTAAGCCATAGCCTTAGAGGATAGCAATAATATATGAGCTAAAAGTCCTCAGATGGTATCTAGGAATCCAAACCTGCATATTCTATGGTTTAAAAAAGCAAATCGATTTTCTTTTATTTGATATCCACGCAATTCAAAATCGATCAATCCCCAGTTTCAACAAATGCTACGCTATAGCTGCAAAGAAGGCAATATTTACGAATGGTTGGAATAAACATTATGAGAGGGAAGAAAAAGAAAAAATCGAAAAGAGAAGAGCCCTAACCCCGGAAAATAACATCCAAACCCGATCACCCGTGACGCAAATAAGATAAAGGTGCCAATAAACGAAAAAGAGATGATAACTCCGGATATCCATGGGGGTAAAAGTCAGTGTGTGATGATGATGGTAAAAACAAATAGATGAGGAGAGCTTTGGAAGAAATCGAAACGTCGTTGGTGTCAACTGCCTAACGCCGTTAAAACTTCATATAAAGAATGTAGGTGATGGCGAAACAAAGTTTGAGGGGGAAAAAAGCCTGGACCGAGAAATTGTGTCAACTACTTCCAAGATGGCCTCAGGTCGACTGAACCAGGCTTCTTGCTGATTGGTGGCATCGAGAATCTCTTTGTCGAAATGGGTGGTCTTGCCGACCCTGGTTCCGGTGTGCCTGCACCGCCTGCTGGACCAGCAGCTGGTGCATCCTCATGCTCCGGGACACCTGCGCCAGCTGGCTGAGGAATCTTAGTAGGATGGCTCTTAGCCATCGCACTAGATGGTCTGCCGTAGCCGCTGCTCTTAACATGGGCATAGGCTCTACCGTGGGAAGGTCCCGGATCGATCTTGCTGAGCCTCACGCTACCAACGCTGGAGAAAGAGTCTCGAGACGATTTGGTCCTCATGGACACCGGTGGATACTTCTTGTCTGACGCTGGAGTTCTAGTCGCAAGCGGAGAAGAATCGGTGGACCTTGGCAATTTACTCGAGGGTGACGGCGTTATTTTGATTTCGCTCCGAGAGGTACTTGGAGAGGCACGGCCGAGTGGGGAATAGTTGTTGCCGAATCCATTACCAGAGGTGTTGGTAGAGCTGTTCCAGCGGGGCCGATAATCAGACGACCCAGAAGGCTTTCGGGCAAGAGTTGGTCGTGAGGGTGGAGTTTGGTAAGAAAGTCTTCGAGATGTGAGGGAGGGCGAGCTGCCTCTTGAGGTTGTTGGAGAAAGCAGAGATGCGCTTGCTCTCGGGGTAGTCAAACCGGGCAGTGTGGTTAACCTCCTAGGAGTCGGGTGAGAAGACACTGGAGAAGACATGATTTGCGCGTTAGACTTCAGAGACGCAGAAGCGGAAGTGGAGCGGAGCCGGGGAAGGCGAGAACCTGTGGAAGGTGGTGTAGCAGTGATTGTAGATTGACGCTTCATCTTCTTTCCAGTTTTTGTGCTGCTAGCGGCCGAGCTAATCGAAGATAAATCATCCGGAATCCCAGAGTTTGACGCTGTTGTGGGGGCCGCTTCAGGAGGTTGTGAGAGATCAATCGATGCCAATCTATTATCCACTTCCGCCATCTCTTGCTCTATACTCTTCCAGTGTGATTGGAGATCGCTATGGAGACGAATAATCTCCCCGTTGACAGTTAATCGGTCCTGCATACCCTTACCAACAATCGAAAGGACTCTTGCAATTGCGGATCCTATTAACTTATCAGTAATCGCAATACGGAATCAAGGCTACGGGATTGTATTATGGTACCATAGTGGGTTCTCTTGGTTTCGTAGCTCTCCACTAGCTTAAGAAGAGAGCTATCTGCAGTAACGTCCAAACTCTCCTCGGTTCGGGCCTTAACTTTCTTGATGGTTCGTTCGACACTTTCCATCATACTATTTGCCTATTTATAGGTGAAAATCTTAGATTAGCGATCCTAGTCACGTTCATTGTGGATGAAGACTGCTTTACCTGTTTACCAGCATTTCTGAAAATGGCCACCCATTTATCCTCACCCAACTCCTTCTTTAATACATCGGCATCCTTCTCCAATCCGGACCATTTCTTCTCTAGTCCCTCTCTTCTCATCTGCAGGTCTTCACAAGCTGTCGGAAACACTTCTTGCGCCCTCATTTCGAACGATGCAATCCTCATTGGGAGGAAATCCAGACTGGCTCTCAACGGTTGCATTCGAGCAAACAACCCTAACAGCGAACTGGACATGTCTTCTCTCTCAGGGGACACTTTGTTCGACTTTTTCGGGGTTTGTCCCTCAACTATCGAAGCGAGCTTGTCGATATCGACGCTCTCCTGGGTTTCGACTCGATATCTTTTTTCTTCACACTCGAATACGCAATTTATGCATGCGTCAAGCTCGGCTTGAATGTCCTGCATGATACTGCTCCACAATTCCGTCCATTCCATGGCGGTTTCAACTTGATCCTTTACACCTCTGAGCAGGTCTTGGATTTCTTTCCACTGTCTCACGGTAACATCCATCTGCCCGATAACCGATGTTAAGGCGCTTGGGTCAACGGTTTCAATGTCGGCCCGATCTTGTATCGATTCGATGCTATCGACGTATACTTTGACTAGACCTTCGAATCGTTTCATGGCACCCTCAACCTCGGATAGAGATTTTCTACCTTCTGCGGCCCATTCGACATCGTCGCTAGCGTCCATACCCTGAAGAACTGTCTTGGCGGTCTGCATCCATCTGTTCATTTGGGTGTAGGCACTGTCAAGTTTGTCGATGGCGGCTTTGGCCGATGGTAATGTTCCTATTTCGGTTTTGAGGTCCGTACCAAGGGGCATGGAAAGGGATGTGAGGCGTGATAGTTGGGCAGCGAAGGATGTTCGTGAAAGGGAGTATATTGACGCAGCACGGTGCAAGGACCGGCCGTTGCCTTGAATTTCATACTCATCAGGTTGTTGATAATCCTCCTCTTGCTGCTGTTGTCGGTAAGACTCTGCCAGATAACGTTGAAAATCATCATTCTCGTCCTCCTCGTACTGTGTCACTCTCAGGCTCGGAGAATCGAAAGCAGACGAAGGAGGGGTTAAAGTATCCGGAACGCCGTCTTTTGGCGGCGGCGGTGGGGGCGTGCTCAAGCCATTGCCGTTCCGATAATAGGAGGCGTCCTCACCATCGGACCATTTGGAGGAGTGGTTGAAAGTGTCGGGAGTCGGAAATGAAGCCTGGACGGACATGATGGTCGTCGCCTGCGGCCGACTATCAAGAATTATAAAATTTCTCTGATATTTTGGGGGACTTTGTAGGACTCCGTCGAGGCGACTTGAATTTTGATATCGATAGTGTCCTTGATATTCGGCGACGGATGTTAGTCGGGTCCCAAAAGATCACGAGAAAATAGAAAAAGACGCAAGGAATGGGGCAGGATTGTTGTTTACTTTTAAACAGGCGACCCCTTCTTTCTTGTTTAAATTTTTTCTTTCGTTTTAATATCTGTTATCTTGGAAAGTCTCTTTATTTGCTGGGTGGAGGAAGGCTTTTTTTTCAGGGACAGGAAACCTCTCAACGGCTTGATTGGGAAGAACTGCCGCTTCGCTTCTTTTACTTTTCTTTAGAGTGCAGCAGCAGCAAGGTTGCGTGTGGTGGTGGCGGTATATTGGCAGGAGGGAAGAAAGAGGGAAAAAAGAGAGCGTGGTGTTGTTACAGCATATGTTTCATGCTTTAGGATGTGGGCTTCGGCTTTGGGGGGTTTATCATGAAGTATTGTATTGTATTGTATTGTATGTATGACCAAGGGAGGGAGGGAGCAGACCCAGAAACACTCAACGCGGAGGAGGGACGATAAATGAGTGAGCGAGTAGCACCTACTGCACAGGTCCGTAGATACACGCTAAAAACACCACTATCGTCTAGCTCTCAAAAGAGCAGAGGGACGATTGGAGAGAGAGGAGATGAGACGAAAGAAGAAGTGGTGGCGTCTGTGATGAGATGGCAAACCCTCAAGATCGATTGGAAAAGAAGAAGCATGCTAGCCATCTATCATGATGATATGCGAGTGGAGTATGTATGCATGAGCTGTCATTTTTATTTCCTTCCCGGCCAGGGCAGTGCAGTGCAGCAGGGTGGACAACAAAGACGGTCGCAAAAAGGATAGTATACAAGCATCGAGCATAATAACAAATTACAAAATCCGGCGTCGCAAGCATGTGCCAAAAGTACTCTCCATCAATATGCATGATCATTAATTTATTACCAAATTGATTCTGAATATTTTCATAGATGTCCGAAAAGTGTTATTCAGATTCAAGAAGGACGAATCCCCTTTAGCAGGAATGTCAAATGTTAAGCAAAGAATGTATTAGCAGTGTTTGAATTCTGTATATACTCCCATCATGCATGATAGATAGTACTAAGTATTAACTGCCCGACAGGCTAGACTTCAAGACGTATCTATCGAGCATACATTGCTATTTTCTAAGCCAACCCATCATGGATAACAAGGAGCAGTTAAAACGGTTCGGGGCGGTTTTCTGCAGCCAGCCAGGGACCCAGCAAGCCCTGAAAGCCCCTCTCACCTCCATCGAAACGTGTTTCTTCTGTTAGTTGAGTGTGTGGTGGGCATGCGTGTCTTGCTTTGGTCTGGTCTCTGGCCCCCCCCCCCCCAAACAACAAGAAAAAAGTTACTTTCTGGCCATCCATCCATCCCATCCATCCCAATGCAATCACAAACAACTAACCGCATCCATCGCTCGCCAAACACCACAAACCTGCCCCCCCAGCGACTGAAGAAGCATGGAATGAACCATATTACGCGCACCTATAATCCCGAAAACGTATATGGACCTCGTATAGCAGTATACACGGATAACAATAGTCAAATATCCAGTACCGGTGAGATGATTACCTTGTTAACTATCAGATTTGAGATGTCAACGCATGCTAACACCAAGTGGCCATCAATCGATGCTTCGAGAAAACCTAGCTGCGTATAAGCTAGAAAGTGAGGAAGAAGAAAAAGATATCTAATGTGCAGCTAAGCTTGCTGTCAATCGAAACATTATTGCTATACATATATATTTTTTTATCTCGAAAGAACAAGGTAAAGCCAATTATTGAATTAGACGTCCGGTACAGTACATTTTTTGGTACTGCTCCCGCTGCTGCTGCTGCTGCTGTACCCGCTCTTGCACACACGCAAGCTAGCGAGATTGGCAGATCTCCAAGGCTCTTGACCTTTTATCTAAAAGAAAAAGCTAAAAGGCCAGTTTGAGCGATTAAGGATCAATACTAAAAAGCAAAAAGTGGGAGCTGCTGCTGGCTGCAGTGCTTGTGGAGTACTCGAATTATACCTGCTTGCGTATTGCATTTGGTGCGTGGGTTATTCTTTACTTTCGAATAGCAGTACTATAGTGCTACTATACCATCGCCCTGCAGCTTGGTTTTGGTATTATCCCTAGCGAGAGCTCCCTGCTTTGGGTTTTTCTTCGCTATCATTTTTTGGCTCCTTCCCAAGAAGACAGCCAATTCGCATCTATCCTGGATCTGGTCTGGGACATCACCGCCAATACGCCTAAAACCTCCACCACCCTCTAACCCACCGCCGCCCCTCCGCCTGCATCCCACCCAATCATCACCCGGCCAAAACGCGGATCCACCGTCGACGTGGGTACCCTTACACTATCTCCCCGTAATTCTGCAGGATCTCTCTTTCCAGAATAGCAAGAAGGAAAAGAAAAAATTAAGACTAGCCGTACCTAGAGAAAAGCCCCCCCCGGTGATAGTGCTACGGTACACACGCTCTGATATTCGCAACCATGATGCCACAACACGCCTTCAATCCTTACCAGCAACCTCATCCTCAGATGCCTCACCCTCAACAGTACATGCAACCCCATCAAATGCAACCAATGCCAATGCAAACGCCTCAGAGACCTCCTCCTCAGCGACAGGCTGCTCCGACGCCTGGCGGTGGCCCTCACTATGCCAACGTGCCCCCTCACATGATGGCAACACCTACCCCGAACCCCTCCGCAAAACGCGCCAGAACCACCCCGTCAATGAATACCGCAACCGGCGCTTCAGCCGCAACTATGGCCGTTATGGAATCAATCGAGGATGAGGAGGATACATCACGAGGCGACGTCCTCGACCACCTCACCCCTCGCGAGATCTCTACCCAACGCTACATCCAGCATCATGAATGGATTGAAGAAGTTTTCAGCAGCGTCTACCCAATTAGCTCGATCACCCCAGGCTCAATTGGTGTTGAAAAGTTGGGTGGATTCTTAAAACCGCTTGTTGAGGGTGTGTTTGCGAAGGATGGCGCACCACTGAACGGAAAATCTCAAAACGAAGCTTGCAAAATTGTCGCCGAAAGGGCCAAGAGCATGACGGCAGAGATCGATGAAGAGATCGCAAACCTAGAAAAGAAGCATGCGGAAACTCTAGAAGATATACGCAAGGGCCGGCTTTACCTCACTGCAGAAAGAGAAATGCGTGGTGCTGGTGTGGATGAGTTTATGGTCAAAATGGGCCTCGTCCTACCACCTCCTACCGACCGAAGTTCAATCGTCAAAGAAACACGAACACTTGACGAAATTGTATCAGAAATCGAATCCACTTTTAACCTCTCCATTATCGAGCGTGATATAATCCACGCCTGGAACCCGCAACCCGAGATCGCGGCTCTCGAAGAAGCTCAAGCACGAGAAGCCGCAGAAGCTGCCGCCGCCGCCGCCGCCGCTGCAGC
>LDUD01000074.1:466156-491129 GCA_012184295.1 Dactylella cylindrospora
AAGCTAGATACCGATGTAGCTGGCGACCCGCTGTCAAGTCGTCGACTTCTTCTCCTCTCTTTTCTCTCGGCTGGAGAAATCGCCAGCATAGCCTGGTCTTCCTTCCACTCCGCAACAACTTCTGCTAGAACCTTTTCGCACCACTTGTAGACCGCTTTCTCAAAGCTCTGCATTCCGGCTTCGGTGCCAGTGGCAACACCCATGACATCCATCGGGATCTTGATCTCCCAGCGGATTTCAGCAGCCTTGAGCCAGTAGCGAAGGTTCTCCGCAAGACGGTATGGTTTGTTAAAATCGGTGTGGAAATGTGGGATTTGGCCGAATGGTCGTCGGGATCGGCGGACAATGGCGTTGTGAAGCATGATTAGACGATGGCCAGTGTGAAGAACCTGAAGAAGGGGTGATTGGGAAGCTGGGGTGCCTTCTGTATGCTCAGGGAGGGGGGTGTCTGAGGCGGTACCAGCATAGGCGTCAAAATACGTAAGGAAGAGGTGGAAACGTTCTATAAATTACCGGATCAGTATTTGTCGGGTGTCACAGCCCAATATATTAGTAGGAATTCAACTTACCCCATTCCTTTCCGGCCCAGTCACCCTCAACCCAGACCTGGCCCTTCCTGCGTCCTTCATCCTCCATGCGATCTTCTTTGTTTAGGAGTCCTTCAACATTATCAATCCACTGGATAATGACGGCTTTCTCATCAGCAAGAACTCCATTTCCACGCATGCTAATCCTCTTCAAAGCGTCAAGAACAGTCATGAAATCCTCGCGAATCTTCTTCTCGGTCGTAATCTTTGTAAGGGCGGACATATCAGCCGCATAGTAGTATTCTTTCGCAGCTCTAACGGCGATGGTCGTGCCTCGTAAGATTGAATGCAAAAGAATATCCTTAAGGCCAGGAATTGGTGAATCATCCTTGTCCTGGCTGATACCCTCATCATCGTGCACAATTTCCTCAGCAGAGCTAATACCAAGGCCATTCGCAGGTGCAGAGGTGACAGACTTTTCTTTCGGTCCAAATCCCATACTAGCAGCGTCAACCCAGATTCTCCTGCAGTCGTCCAATGCTTCCTTCAAGTCCTCTCTGAGGGTTTCCCGATCTGGAGGGGGAGGGATGACTGGAGTTCGTGGTTTGTAGGTCGAGTAAGTTGGTGGAAGGATAGCGGCAGGGTCATCATCGATATCATCGTCATCACTAATCGGCGACTCGGCGTAATGCTCGTCTGGAAGGATGAGTTCAGGGGAAGATCGTAATGATGAGTAAGTGCTGTCGATTAGTTGACTATCGATGTTCAATTCCTCATTCGCATCAAATTCGCCGCTATCAGATTTCTTCTTCTTGTAACCGCTACACAAAATGATTGTTGTTAGCAACTGATGTTTCGCCCATATTGTATCCTCACACATGTTTAATATGTATGAAGCCTTTTAAGAATATTGGGGGTTACACATACCCTCCCTTTCCGTCTAGGAGACCAGTCTTTGCAAAGAAATATTGAACATGCGCAATGCTTCCAAGGGCCATGACACTCTCCCTGGAGCGCGCCGATTTCGAGAATTCTGTACCTTGCGGTCTCACAAACCCTCGCTTCCTCGCCTGAGGAGAAGTGAAGGTCAAACTAGGAGTTCGTTTCGCACCTTTAATCGACATTTCTGAGGTAGAACGAGAAAGAGACGGCGATGGCTGTGGTGATCCGGACGTTGGAGAGTCGCACAATGGTAGAGGGGAGTGAGGAGGTGATATGAATGGTTTTTCGGGAGCCGGCAGGAGCGACATGCTGGGTGATTCTTGTGTCATTGTGTCCACGACGAGAGTTGGAAGGTTCATTCAGTCCCCTTTAGTGCTTTTCAGCCTTTTAGTTGGAATGTGGAGTGGGGTGGTGGTGTGTCTTGGGTTCGGTTGGTGTGCGTGAATGTGTGGCCCAGAAGTAGCAAGGGATCCGAGCTGTGGACTATTTTATTCTTTTTCTCTCTGCACCCCTTCCTGGTCTTTTTTGGGTTCCTTGCTCTTCTGTTGCTCAGACCAGAAACGTAGAACTGACAGGAGGTTGGGGGGTTAAGGAGCAGTTCCAAATCCAATCAATGCCGTTTCGAGATCTCTTCCTGGTCCAGAAGCTCGTTGCGTTGGCTGTCGTTGGGGGATTTCTCTCTCCGAACAAGCAAGGGGAGCGATGCTGCCGCTGCAGACTAACCGGAACGGCGGTGTCTAAATCGCCAATTCTCGCAACTGAAGAAGAAGAAACGAGTCGTTCGGATCGGATAAGTATCGATCGATTCGCAAACAGACAACCTTTGTACGCCCAGTGTGGTCCCACGTTTCTTGAATCCAATTCTTGTACGTTTCCCAATATCACCACGTTTCGGTGAAACTTTGTGGCGGTTGCAATGGGAGATCTATTGCCGATGCTGCTCTTCTCGATTCGAGATGAGATTCACCGGGTCCTCCTGAGATCTGCTGCCTGTCTGTCTGTCTGGCGCACGCACCGCAACGGCTCAGATTGTTTTACAAATTGAAATATTGGTAAACAGATCAATTCAGGCAACGTAGGCGACTACGTTGTGACGTGAAAATAACGGTCTATCTCTTTTGTTTTCTTCGCTTCGTTTTGTTCGTTCGTTTCGCTCGTTCGGGTCTTTGCACTCCGGAATTGTGCAGCGGTCCTTGCCCTGTCTGCGAGTTCCTAGGAGTTGGGGTGTCGCAGCTGGATTCAAAAGCAACCTCTGAGATGATTCCGTCGTAGCGTGGAATGGTGGGACGATTTTGGCGCAACGGTGAACAGATTTGAAAGGGGTGGTTTCTCTCTGTCTTCGTCACGATGCGATGTGGAAATAACAGACAAGGTAAAAGGCAAAAGGGAAGAAATAACAAAAAAGGAGTGACGAAATTTTCTAAATTATTAGGACGAGATAATTAAAAAAAAAAAAAAAAAAAAAACGATAAACAGATGAAAAGGCAGTTGGTCTATACGGGAACTATTAATGATTGCTTTTAACGAAATGAGAGAAGGAGAGAGTGTATGTAGTAAGAGAGAATATGAAGGAGGAGTGTGGAGGAGGACAGTTTTCTGTTTTTGCCTTGTCTATACTTCCTTCCCTGAGCAAATGATATTATTATCAAAGATTCATCAAGCGTAATCTGTACACTACTATATTGCACAGTACTTACACACAATTTGACAATAGCGTATGCATACAAGTCCACCAAAAGAGAGCGTAGCCATCTCGTCTTCCTTCATCCGCGTCCCTCTCCCACTCGGCCTCCCACCAACCATACATGTAACAGGTAATTTACATGCCCCCATCCCACTCTGCCAAATCTGGCTCTTCGTTTCTCCAGGTTGTTCATTCGCTCACACAGTCGCATTCATGCGAACGCCAAAAAGAAAAAAAAAAAAAAAAAAAAAAAAAAAAAAAAAAAAAAAAAAAAAAAAAAAAAAAAAAAAAAAAAAAAACGATAAACAGATGAAAAGGCAGTTGGTCTATACGGGAACTATTAATGATTGCTTTTAACGAAATGAGAGAAGGAGAGAGTGTATGTAGTAAGAGAGAATATGAAGGAGGAGTGTGGAGGAGGACAGTTTTCTGTTTTTGCCTTGTCTATACTTCCTTCCCTGAGCAAATGATATTATTATCAAAGATTCATCAAGCGTAATCTGTACACTACTATATTGCACAGTACTTACACACAATTTGACAATAGCGTATGCATACAAGTCCACCAAAAGAGAGCGTAGCCATCTCGTCTTCCTTCATCCGCGTCCCTCTCCCACTCGGCCTCCCACCAACCATACATGTAACAGGTAATTTACATGCCCCCATCCCACTCTGCCAAATCTGGCTCTTCGTTTCTCCAGGTTGTTCATTCGCTCACACAGTCGCATTCATGCGAACGCCAAAAAGAAAAGAAAAGAAAAAAAAAAAAAAACAGCAGACACTAGGTACCTTCTCGGCCTCCGAACCAGTCTGGCTACGTCGGTCCGCACGGTTTCCTTCAGGGGTGCCCCAGCCCATCAAACCCAAATCTTCTTAAACATGCAGGTCATAATACATGGACTGGACAGGAAGGGCTGCATTGGATTTCCTTTTTCTATACCTGCACCAATCCCCTTTTCGGCTGTGGAAAAGGTCCCCGATCGCGAAGGAAAGGCAAGTCTTTAGTTCAGTTGCCCTCTTCACTAACTCCATATTCCTCTTCTTTCGAATGTTCAAAACCTTCCAAGTCCTATCAATCCTATCGATCCAAGATTTTTCTTCACAAGCCAGTCCGGTTCGGAATAACACCATCGACCTGAGAGGCGGCTACTGGCACCGCTCTTCTCCATCCATACTTGGTAATCATGAATCTTTCCGAGCAGAAAAGTGTTGAAATAAAATTGCAGGAAGAGGGGAAATTAACACCACGCTAGCTTGCCCTTCACCCCTCCTCGTCCTCCTGTCAAAAAGTCCAAACAGAAATGAATGGTGGAAAGCAGGAGAAAGGCCGAAGGGCAAATTATTTACAAAAAAGAAAAAGGTACCCTCGGGGCAAATCCACCAGCGCCTGCTGCAGAATCGGGCATATTGGAAGGGGAGAGAGCATTTCGCCTTGACTGCTACGTCCTCCCAACAATATTTTTCATGCCTTCGGGGACAAGAAGTCTCACCTTCTGTAGTCATTCTCACGTCCTTTTACTGGGGCTGATTGATGATATCGTTTGCTTTCGTGTCCAGGACTAGAACATTCGTTATGTTCCACAAGTGCATGTGCTTTGCTTACTTTGCCCTCGTACCCCGATACGTTGACAAACCAAAGCCCTTCGCTTGGAAAACATGTCCCTCGCCTCGTATGTGTGCGAATATCTTTACAGAGGTCCATGAATTCAGCTGCGTAATCCAAAAATAATAACAATCGTAACAGAGTGGCCTCTTCGCCATGTAGAACCGAACTCTGTCACGAAACACGTCAAAGGCGACCCGAAATCCTTATGGGATTTTCGAACCAAGTCGAGGCAAAACAGTAGAAAACTCCCTTTCCCCCCCTTCTCCTACTCGTCCAGGTCGGAGAAACCGGAGTCCAGTTCTCCCTTCTAGCTTCTTCCTCACGTAATGACGCGACGGGGTTCCCTTAATACTTTGGATTTATGATCTGCAGGCACAAGGAAAGCCTACACCTTCCCCTTTTTGTCCCCATCGTCCAAATAACTCTGCTGCCTTCTAGAAGATCTAGAAAAACAAAACGGGTCTGGCAGAAAAAAACTTAACCCGCGGCTTTACATTTGTTTTCCCATCGCGCAATTTTTTTGCCCCCCGGTCGGACCAGCTTGGAGGGAGAAACATTTTGTTTCCACCGCCTGGTTAGTCCCGCTTTTGGTTCCGGCCAGGCGGTCGCCGCCAGACAAAAACGAGCCCAAGAAATTTCGCACTCCTCAGGACCGGAATCCCGAAATAAAGGGGGGAGAGTTATAGGTTTCTAATCCTTGAGAGAGGGATTTCATATAATTGCTCTCTTAGATCGGGATCATGATCACGAGATGATATATTTGAATTTCCCAATCGTAAGGCTCATCTAATACAAGTCTTGGTGCCCTTATTTCGTATCGAAAGGCATATTCTCGATATCCATTCACGAGAAACAAAAACATATTGACAATGTCGCGCGATTTCAGCCCCGGTTCGAATTCAACGAGAGGGAAATAAAGTAGGTCCCCAAAGTTCGGGTCATCCCATGGGAAAATTGAGGAGACCCCGGTTCGGATCTGGAAAGAAAATAGGCACAACGGAACGGTTCCTGCAAGCAGTCGTCACAGGAATGCAGCTTCTTGTCACCCGTCCGCTATTCAAACAGGCTAGTGCCCTGAATAGAGACCCAGAAGGAAAAAACCCAACTATGAGAAAGACAAGATCAAAATCGTGGGGAAAATCCTTGTTCCCCGTTCGCGTTCCCGCTTTCATATATTTTTCATGATAGCAACGGGAATAAGACTCCATATCGATATCGTTAGTGAATCTCGGGTTTTATTCGTAGAATTCCTCGATTATATGATGGTTTATTGCGGATGGTCCACCAGAAAGAAAATTATTGATGGTTCGCACGTTTCATGAGCCTTTTCTCGACTGTGTAACTACAACACGATTCTTACCACATGGGAAGATACAAATAATGCGTGCTAGAACTCTAATTTTTATCCGTAGATCAGAGCTTATATCGTTCACTCATAAACCTTCTATCGAACCCACCGACTAATCATACCTAGGTCTCTATAAATATTATACAATCACCTTAAAAATACAATACAACCGCCCTGTTGCAGCAATGTAGACGCACGAGTTCCTCTACGGGGACACATCGTACTTCATCTGAATGCCCATTGCCAACAGCTCAACATCCAGATACCTATGAACAATAATTAGCATGTTTTCCATTCCAACCTTGTAGGAATACGAGTGAGGTACTTACTTCAAAACGTAAGGAATAACCACAATCGTCGTATCCCCTCCTCCAAGATACCTATTCCCCAATCCATCCTCCCAATAATCCTTCTTCCCTATATCGAACTCCGTCGCCTTCACAGCACATCTCCTGCACCTTACCTCCGTTTTCCTATCCCCGCTCACCGTTGGCGTCGTCGACAAGAAACTCCCGCAACTTCTGCAAACCCATGTTTGGTGATAATCGCTGCAGTTCAATAATCGATCCTGCACCAAAAACGCAGTTCCGTGAGCTAACAATGAGTCACGCTCCATTTCTCCGATACGTAGACCACCCATTCTCTTTCTTCCCTTCACTGGCTGTCGCGTCCTTGAGTCTACTGGGCCAGTAGAACGCACTTGGTACTTATCGTTGACCATGTGCCTCAATCTTTGATAATATACGACACCCAAGTATATATCTGCATGGAATTCTTGCCCCGTAATCCCACTATACATTGGCTCATTCCCATAATAGTTATATCCGGCTTCTCTTAATTGATGTCCAAAATATTCCACCGCCGTATGCTGCTCATTAAATTTAAACGGTGTCGAATCCTGTGCGAACCCATGTAAAGCTCCTGCCTTTCCAGCCATGCTCTCCACAAACATACCGATTGTCATACGTGAAGGGAAGGCATGGGGGTTGATAATAACGTCTGGTTGTATCCCTGACTCTGAAAACGGCATATCCACTGCTGGCCATTTTTGAGAACACACACCTTTCTGCCCGTGACGAGAAGAGAACTTGTCACCAATGACTGGAGACCTGGTTATCCTGAATTTGACGCTTATCGCTTGACAGATAGTGTCACCAACGTCGTTCCCTAATAATCGAACCTCCTCAATGTATGCATCTTCAGAACCTTTGTACTTGAAGAAGAATGTCTCGCCCGTACCCATATTGTGGTAAACCGCCACGGGCTCTCCCTCCGTAATTTTCTGGCCCACCATAGGCAGCCCGTCCATGTCATCTAGGGTTCCACTATATTTTTCCTTCATCCCTTTGTACTTTGCCAGTGTGTGCTGGTCCGCTCCAATCGGTGCCCAGCCCCACCCAAAAGCTAGCTGTGGTGTTTTCGATTTAGATTTCTCGGCCAAATCGTACTTTTCAGTCTTGTACACCGTACCATATCCGAACCCTCTCTCGTGAGCAGACTTGTTGATTATCATAGCGTCGTCCATGTCGTATCCAGTATACGCAATAACCGCGACAACAGCGTTCATACCGTTCGGGAAGTTATCTAGTCCATAGGTATTATACAGCGGTGCTCGAACGATTGGCGATTGTCCGGTTTGCAAGCGATACATCTTGTTATCTGTCCTATGCCGTATCGCCGTTCCTGGTGTACCCATTGTTTGTTTACCCATCTGACACTGGTACATATTTCTAGGACTCTGGTTGAAATCTGAGAACGGCGTCATGTTCGCAACTATCGATAGGATGTTGGTAGGATCGAATTCGACGTGTGAGTCTCCAGATTTGATCTCTGGGTCAGTCACCGCGATTTCGAGGAATGGTTGCTCAAACGGTCCCACAAAATCCTCTTTTTTGAGCGGTATGTACTTGACTGGCCGTATCATTCTAGCTTCTTGGGAAAAGAGATAGACTCCGGGGTACTGTCCACCGTTCGAAACTGGGACATATCCGATTTCAAGGTCTTTGGGAACATTGTGCGTGCCTTCAACCTTGTAAAATCTTAAACTATCAGCGACTCTTTTGGCGCCTCTCTGGGAGCACCATCCAATAATCTTTCCATCTAGCTGGACGCATAGAGTCGCCTCTGCTGGTATTGGTGAGACCTTTGCTGGATGGACTCCCAGAGTTAGTACCAGCGGGCCAACATGGGAACAATCCGGTGTCGTCGTGACGATTTGGCATTTGTGTGCTAAATGGTTTAAAAGACCGCAAGGCGAACCATCAGGCGTGTGCACAGGACATAGAAAGCCTAACTTTGTGTTAGTATCTTGATTTGGCCATAAAACCTTTGTGTAACATACCCCAACTCTCTGGAAGCAACTTTCTCACGGTAGTCGTTTTAAGTTGCGCGAAGAAACTACCTCTATGTACCATTCTAAAATGGCTAATATAGCGATAGAAGTTAAGCTTTTCCGCCACAACAGTAAAACCAGTCGTCTGCTGCAAATCTAGACCGCTCGGACTCGACAAGTTCCCGGTACTAAGGAAGTAATGTAGAGATTCACCTATTCTCTCGTTGACCTTGCTAAGCATTTTTCGGATGTATTGTGGCGAATTAAATTCAACTTTGGAGCCGGCCATAAGGTCTGACCGAATTTGAGATCGAATATTCAATAGATACTCCTCTATCTTCTCCTTGAGGATCTGGCAGTACAAAAATCCACCGAGGAGGACTTCCTGGTGCTGGGCAGCATCCACGTTGTCTGGGGCACAAGTACCAGCGACCAATGAGTATAGCTTCTTGATCATGAACAGAAGCTGTCTGAATTTGTCACCGTCGTCCTGAAGATGCACCAGCACAATCTTCTTCAAGAAAAGTTTTCCAACTTCAACATCTGACATATCCGGACTAACTTGCATGACAATCCGGAACTTGTCACCAAGGTACGCTAGCGTTTCATGCCGCGAGTATAGACCATAGGTCTTGTATGTCCGTAGTAGCAACTCCATTCTATCAGTCAAAAAGGTGTCTTCCCGCTGATCCAACCCAACAATACCTTCAAAAATCTCCCTGTCGTTTGTGTCAACCAAAGCCTTCAATATCATCATCGCAGGAACTAGGTATTCCCGCTTCCTCCAAGAAAATCGAAAGGTGATGTTTCCATCGTTGAGGTAATGAATAACGTTGGTCATACAGGATTGATCTGGCCGAACGCATCGTATCTGAATACCCATATTGGTGTATGAGGGCCCACGCTTCGCATACGAGGATCGGACGACGGCCATTGCATAGTTTCGACGGTTGACGATGAGCATACGTATCAGTTTCTCGTTTCCGCTGATAACGAAATAGCCCCCAAGCTCTTCTGACTCCTCTTTGTGGTCCACTAATTGTCGCGGCGACATGCCTTCAAGGTGGCACCTGTTTCCCATTACCATCAGAGGTAGTAAGCCGCAATCTCGGTACTCCTTCTGCCATTCGCCATTGTTGATCCTGTATTGTAGCTCGAGTTGTAGCTGACCGCGGTACGAGGAGTGTCGTTCTCGGCACTATACGGATTAGGCTCACCATTAGCTTTGATATCTGTTACAAGGATGTGCCTTCACGCACCTCAGCTGGATATATCTCTCTTTTCATCGCCGTCTTGTCTCTAGAGCTCAACATAGATTTGCTCAAGTAATAGTTTGCGACCCGTACTATTTGCCCAAGCGATCAGCATTAACTCGAACACCTCAACTCAGTAAACCAAGTCTTGAACACACTAGTAAGTTTGTTTCCATATCCGGTCTGTTCGTCGCCTTGCAGTCTGTCAAAAACCGTCTTTTCCCCAATTTCCGCAAGAGCTTGGTGTAGGCATCCCCCTTCCCTGAAAACTGCATTCCAGGAGTCTATATGAGGCCGTATGGCTTCCTGCAAAGCCGGAAAGGCTGTTTTATCTGCTGGTGGATTTCGAAACCGTTTTTCGCGGTTTATTGTATCGAATACGGCCTTTCCCGCCGATGAGCGAGAGACGACCGATTTTGCGGTCGACGGCATTGTGATTTGGACTCGATATTTATATGTAAAGCAAGTATTGTCTATGCGATCATGGATGTTAAGTATCCCGGCACATTGGAGTTGTTTGAGTCGCAGAATTGGAAAATTAAGATTTTCAGTGAAACTGATGGCAGGGAAGCTTTGAAGATTTTGAAGGGACCTCTTTTTTTTTTTTTTTCTTGAGTTGCTGCAAGGTTCCTCGAGAAAGAATTTGCCAAGAAAATTCGGCTAGCTTCCCAAATTCCTTGCGAGTTGAACCTTCCGATTGAGCGAATAAGATTACTTCCAACAACAACATCCACGGTATCGGCCCTCGTGATAGTTTGACGGAGGGAAGGGACGGTACACATCAAACATGGCTGCGAGACTGCCATTCACCCCTAGGGCTGCGGTATATACCTTATTTGCTCCTACTCTAGATACATTGGACTAATAGCCTCGGGACGGATAGGCCATCATAACTGGACTCGGTGCTACGACTCTCTCGGGATACTTGACGACATCGACAGTCTATGCCGAGGAACCCGTATGTAGTGGAACGCTTAAATCAACATATAAGCAATTGAAAGTTATTTCTGACATCTCAATCCATCAATTGATAGATCAAAAAATCCATTTACGACGACTACCCTACAACACCTTCTCCACCCCCGAAATCCTCTCTCCCATCTCTCCCTTTTACCAAACCCTCCGAAGAACCGGCTGAAGCACCCCGTTCCACTCCTACGGACCGATTGGCCTCTCAAATCGGAATTGCACGTAAAGCCCTCTACGGCCAGGTCGTTAAAACTCAAAAGTCCCTTGACTCCCTTTTCGACAAGTACCTGCACATTGAACATAACGTCACCACGACAGTGGCCGGACTCGCACCCTCCCATCGTTCAGGAGAAACAATTATCCCTGGGATAATCTTCGTTGCCATATCCGCCATGGCCGGAGGTGTCATCTCACGGGGTAGAATATTCCCTATCCGATTCGTAACGCCAGTACTCACCGGTGTTGCCGCATCCTGGTATTTCCTCCCGGAGACATCCCGTAATGTGGGAGATCTTGCATGGAAGTGGGAACAAAAGGTACCACAGGTTGCGGAGACGCATTTGGCGATAAGGCATGGTGTCGAGGATGGATGGAAAGCGACGACGGGGTCTTACAAGGCTGCAATCGGGTTCGTGGAAGATTCGACGGCTACGGCGAGAAGGACTATTGAAGGTTGGGTCAAGAATAGTAAATAGATGGGTGTTATATACATGGTTCCGTTCGTGTAGAATATGGGATTATAGGGTAAGGATTTTAAAATTTTAGGGAGTTGTATATATTGAAGCTTTATTGTATCAAACCCACCCCACAAATCCACTTTTGGCATTTTAGGTACTTTCACGCAGTGGTCTTTAAACTCACAAATTGCGGCATCAAAACATACATGTATGTGGGGAGAAAATGCTAATAAATTCTTAACAGTATAGACTATTTCACAAGGTGTAAATGTAGTAAGATGTAAATGAATATAGTAACATTGAAATGTAATAGGCAAAAGTAAGAGGGAAAGGCTGCGAAAATATATGTAAACTCCAAGAACTCCGTCTCATCCATCCATCCGTCATTACCAATCGTTTATCCTTCGTTTACCTATCAGCCAAACAACCAAACTCCCTTCGACTCAAATGACGTCATCCACCAACATCCAACCCTCTAACGATAGGTTCTCTCAATGACGACTGGCTCCCTCCTTGTCGAGACATACGACGTTCTTGGAGTCGTGTAAACGATGCTAGCCTTTGATCCTCTGCGAGAATGGCTATGGCTCCGACGATGAGAATTGTAACTGGCTCGTGGCCTTTCAACAACGACGGTTTCTTGTCGTGATGGGACGTATTCGACCCGACGGGCGACTGGGTATTCAACCCGACGTCGTTCTGTTGGGCTTCTGTGTTGCGTGTTTGTTAGCTGGAGTTTAGATGCATAAGAATGGGAGGTTTCTGGTGACTGTGTAACTGGGGACTCACATCAAACACATCTTGGTATATACTTTGGTAAGCGGTTTCCTTAGGAGGTGTTACTTGAAAATGGGGGATTTTGAGGCTCGTGTAGCAGTATTATAACTACTGATTCTTGTGATTCGAAGATTTTGGTAGACTTATGGTTCAGAATTATGAGAACTGTGGCGACTCCAGAATGGAAATCTTCCAGCTGGATATAGGGTGGGCTATCTCTAATTTATAGTTTGGAGATCAGATTGGAATAAAGCATCGGTACGATTTTAGCAAGTCTCTGCCACTAGGATCCTCAGTGCATATGTCATCTCGTCGCAGCCACGTACCGTCACTGATACTTCAGGAAGTGTCTGGGCTAGCGCTAGGCAGGCAGGCCTTATACACCTCAGGGCTAGAAGTACTTCTTCGCTAGTTTCTACTAGTGTATTTACAAGCATTATACCCTAATGATTATAAAGCGGGTACCTAAGTAGTCCCTCGGTGCAGGAAATTTTTTCTATTCATAGGGACCGCCTTTTGGGCACTGCACGGCCTACCTGCAGTGGTGATTCATTCGCTCATATGCCCATCAGACAACTTGCAGAGCCTCGTTAATCCTTCTAATGGTACGGTTGTTTCGGAGGGTTGTCGGTGGTACTACAAGGACCAAAAAAAAGAGGCGTTGGGTTATTTGCCTCCGCGTTAAGTTTTTGCGGAGGGGCAGATGGGTAGGGGACCTATTCGAATGACACAGACACTGATTTTTTTAGTAGTAATACCGATAGCTAGAACTTTTCGGGGACTACAGAAGCTAGCTGAAGAATCATGATGCTGCGCATTTACTATGTACCTGTTACTATAGCCGGATGCGTTGGCTTGCCTGGCTACGAAGCTGGATCCGGCGCCTCATGTTGAGAGTAAAAGACCTTGTAAATGTTTGCAAGCGGCCGTTGGTATCAATATCTCCGCTGAAATGATTTTTTTATCCATTTCATACGAAACCTGTTTTTCGGCCCTCCTATTGGCAACGATGTGTTTGAACTTGACGAAGTCCTGGTTTTGACATTGTGGAGTGGTGCTGCCGGCCCAGCGATGCTATGATGCAAACTTGCATAAGAGAGCCGACGCTAACTGCTCTTGGTTCTGGGGTGTACTGGTTTCCCTGCAGAATTAGATTGGAAAAAGTTTGGTCATTGGATCGATAGTGCGATGCTCCCGTCTACTACTACTCATACATACTTACATGTCCCGGATAAAAGTGTCTCCAAAGGGTCGATAAGATCTAGCTTGATGACTTGTCAACAGCTGGCCGCAGCAGACTCGACTCTCAAAAGTGGCCGCCTCGAATCGAATAGCTAGGATCAGTGACGAAATTGAGGAGTTTGAGGCTCTTGAATTGTTAAAGCTAAAGCCAGCCATAGACTCTTGTCCTTGGATACTGGGCCATATGCGCAACCTCTTGTCATACTCTCTAATGCTATCTGTCGCCAGTTCTTCACTTAATATCATCTTGATAATCGATAATTACCAGCAATCCTGCTTGAGTTGGATCAGGCAAGTCTTCACGATAGTCAACTAGCAAAGCCTCAAGCCACAACGCCATTCTTTAAATTTGATAAGTGGGGCCATACTACGTAAGCCCTCTTATTAAAGCAACGTTCAAATTTTAAAAATCCTTGGCATTTATCGGTAGGCAGGGTAAATAAACGGTTGCATTCTTGAACGAGCGAACAATAAACGGGATACGAGAGTGTGCATTTTTTTCTAGATTGTTTGAATGCTTCTATTTTGAGGTGCCCGGAAATTTTTATTGGCTCCAACGGGTTGGCTATTGAGTCCAAACTGTGCCCCTCTACTGCATCGCATCTTCAATGCAATGAATAGCCGTGTTGCCGTTCGATTCCACCTTGCCGAGAATTTTTCGAGCCTCCCTTTCTGCTGGTAGAGGGATGAGACGGGAGAAGAGACAAAAATACTCCTATCAAAAGCGGACTTTCGTCCAAGCCATTCTTGACATCTGCAATATCCAGATATCTCGGTTGGTTCGCGAAACAACTGCCCTCAAACGCTGCAAGCCAAAGGCGAGGGGCGATGCACAGTGCCGAGTCCGAGATAAAACGTGTCCTCCAGCCAATAAGATTGTCGGCACGCACAGGAATCATTTATTCGCAGATGTGTACGAATTTTTTTATCCTGACAATCTTCGTTTCACGTTTGAGATCTCGCCTACATGTATACGGCCATAGAGAAGAATCACATAAGACGGACTTAATCATGAAATAGAGAAGAATTTGCAACCTCAAAATTCTGCTATGAGGGCTTTCCTGCGGCTCCTGACGATGACCGCACTGCGACCTGCAGAATCGGTACTCTCAAACAACGATAGATCCTGTCCCTGACAGGTCTCTCATCTTTGAGACACGCTCGGCTTCGCCCGTGCGTATGGCGAACGATGATAATGACCCTTTCTCAGGATTTATGCGCGAAGAGGGAAATGCACGACATATCGCTGTCAATACACACAATTGCTTACCGTTCAAGCCGGACCCTATATCGTATGACCGTTATAGATGTGTAGTGCGGGAAAACTACAGTGGCCGGCTAGCCAGCAAAGTATAGCAACCACAATATCACGAGCATCTAATGCTCACATTGGAAAGATATGCAAGACGGGAAATTCGTTGAAATTAGGTGATTCCCCCTCCTAGTCGCTCTAGGTTTAGTAAATAGGAACACCTGCCAGCGAAAGAAAAGCCTGTGCATGCACAACCAAAAAGGTTTTGAGGAACCCCTCTTCCCTGAGAAGATTTTCTGAAGCAGCATAGCCACCAGGGTGGTTCCTGTTCCTGCAGCTCGCATATCTCTTTTGAGCATACTAACCTCCCGTTCGTGTCTGTGGGTGTGGTGTGGATTGCATGTATGCGTGTGAGCGGGAGTTGCATGTGTGCCCAGCCTAGCCTGGCCAGCCCCTTTAAACTCGGCGTCCCTCGTTTTTTCTTTCCCTTTCCCTTACTTTAATATTATTAAAGAATACTACCAAATCACACTCTTTTTCTGGGTTCATTCTGTTCCATTACCTCAAGTCACTCGTTTTGTATACTCTAGATATTCGGAAAGAAAATTGACATCGAATTTGTCGCCACTCCTTTCGAAATTTTATCTTTTATACGGCAATATAACGTATAACATTCTCTGACAGTATCGATGGAAGGAAGCTGGGCCTTTCTATAGTTCGAACATTCCAACGTGCAACACGCAACAACACACTCCTTTTTGGATTCCAATAATAGGTGGCCTGACCGCCACATATACGTATATATACGGATATATAAAGCTTGATTGGCACTGCTAGCATTTGGGGACGGTCATAATACCTTAAAATTTAGTCAAAGATGTATATTGGAGAAGCAGAAATGGCTATAAGTCTGTGGAGGAGGGGTGTCCAGGAGGACTTGGCGGCGATACCTCAGACATTAAGCTCGTGGGATAAGTACGTCTTTAGCAATCTCGATCGCAAGAGGTGCATTCAAGACCTACATGCTAACGTACTTCTCGCTGGTGACTAGTTGTATGGAAAAGAACTACTGCAAGTATCCAGTAATCGCTGCTTGTGTGGTGGGAGGATTAGTCTTAATATCAACTTTATGGTGCTGCTATCGATGCTGCTGCCGTGGTCGTAACAAATCGAAACGCCAAACTACTTTTTTCAATGATCCGGTTCCATCATATGCGAATGGTCCAGGTCCTGGAGCACAGGGATTTAATGCGCCGCCCCCGCCAATAAATATTATTAATACGACCGGACCTGCGCCGCAAGCCCCTCAGGCTCCACAATATGCGTATTTTGAGACCGGAACGACGAGCGCAAAGAATCAGGACGACTTGCCGGTTATGCCTTCATGGAACGGAGCGAAAACTGAAAAGGTTGAGAATCCGGATGCGAAGGTCGAAGCGATCGAATTGGACGAAGTGGACAATGCAAAGCACCAGAACCAGCAAAACCACCACGGCCACAGCCACAGCGGTTCTTCTTCGCCTGCACCAAACTCGAACCACATGCCTCTCGGCGCGGACCCCTCTCAATATCACAACCAGCCAAATCAGAACCGCCAAAACTTCCCACCGAGTCGAATGAATACTCCTTTCGGTCCTGGCGGAGGTCCACCAAGACTTAACACCCCATTCGGTCCAAACGGTCTCCCGGCTCGAGTTCTAACCCCACCAACTCGCACCCAATCCCCATACCCCGAAGGAAACAACATGCCCACCGCAAACATCCCAGCCGGTCCCACAGGTCTCCCCTACGGCGCCACCTCGCACGACGACTACGACTATAACCCCCACATCAACGCTCAAAACCAAGGACCCTACGCCAACGCCGACATCTACCCGCCAGAACCAACGTATCAGCAAAACGTCTCCCCTCAATTCACGGGCACAACATCCGGAACTCCGGCCCCACCAGCTCCATACCAGCAGAACAGCTACACAGGAACCACCGTCGCAGCCGAACCCTACCCGCCGCAACCGACTAATCCAACTGGTGGATTCATGGCCCAGATGGATGATGATTACGGTCACAGCCCGCAGCAGTCCCACGCGGTCTACGATCAAGGCCACAACATGCATAGCAATGGCAGGCAAAACCATGGCTACGATCACAACGACTACGATCACGGTGGCAATATGCATAACAATGGTCCGAATAATAACAGGCAAAACGTCGGTTTCGATCATAATGAATTCGACCATGGCGGTTATAACGCCTACAGCCCGAACCAGGGAAACCAAGGAGGATATAATCAGCAGGAACCGTACCAAAGGTCGCCGAGCAGGCCGAACGTGCAGCATAATAATTCAGGATACGATCGACCGCCGCAGCAAGGGTGGTCCGCATTCTAATTTACTGTTGACATGTTTTCGTTTAACGACCTTATTTTGAGGTTTCCGGAGTAGATGCTGTATGGATTTGGATGTCGCCCTTTTGTTTTGTATATTACAATGTACTTGCGGACTTGTTCGGTTGGAGAGGAGCTTGAATTTTTTGTTGGATTTCGAATCGCCTGGATATCACGACCCCACCGTTTATGATACCCCCACTATTGCTGGGCTTTTCCTCTTTTTGGATCGGTTTATGTTCCCTTTTTATTATAAAGTGTACTCCCTATTCGATGCTGTGGGATGGGATAGCCTCTTTTTCTCTGTTTCTCCCTTCTTGTACCAATACTCTTTTTTATATATATTTGAGGCTTAGAGTGTATTTGAGCTTGTGAGCTATAGAGAGGAATCGAATCAAATCAAATTATCAACGAAATCCATATCTTCGTTTTATTTAATTTCATTGTTAACATGTTAAGGTCTTTTATTTTTTTTGATAAGCTAAAGCTATGTCACCTAATTGAGAAAGGAGAAAGGGTTTTAAGTCCAGAATCCTATAAAACCGGTCTGCAAGACACTAGCATTAACCTAGAGTTCCCCGCATTGACAAAACACATAGCGTAGCGGACCCGGAGTTAGAACACTACCCTGCCATGGTATATTCAGCAAGGAAAGTTTAAGTAAAAGGGGGAAAAAATACAAAGGAGCAACTAATGCAAAAAAAAAAAAAAAACTCCAAAAACGCCGTTTAGGAACAAAGCGAGTAATACCAGTAAAACCAACATCTCAAACGTAGAGCATGGAAAGCGCAGACCATAAAAATCCTAAACCATTATTCCATTGCAAACCAAAACCTGAAAGAATGAATAAGTCCACCCACCACTTCCCTATCACCTCAATCCTCTAATCATAGCTCCACCTCTCCTACCCGCATTTAATACTTGCTAACATGAGCCGGCGGTGGACTCGTCGGTGGTGGAACGTTGCCCATCTCGTAGCCAGGCTGAGGTCCAGTCGTCCCCTGCTGCTGGTAATACCCCGCATTCTGTGGAGGCGGTGGAGAATAAACCGGCGGGCTAGTATAATGAGAAGCGTACTGCTGACCGGTGGTGTATCCCGTCTGACCGCCGTATTGAGGACCCGTGTTGCCGATATTGTGGACGTCGTAAGCTGGTGGTGGAGCAGCCCATGCGGTTCCGTAGAATGGAGAGAGACCGCGTCTTCTGCGACGTCGGGCGGAGAAGCAGGCACAGCAGATGAGGAGGAGGGCGGCGACGACTGTTGCGGAAGTGAAAATTAGTAAAAACTTAACAAGAGTAGTTAGAGTGAGGAGAGGAGTACTTAGGAGAACAGCGAGAACGACCCATCTCTGCCAGGAGTACCAGGAGGAGTAGTAGCAGCCGTAGCCATCACAGCTATATTTTATCCGTTAGCTAATAAAACTCGATGGCTATAGTAGGTGATGTCATCGATCGTGGGGAACGTACTAGTAATCCCTCTCGGCAAGCGAGTTTGTATCGTCTCTAGGAACGATAATCATTGTTCTTTTCTAATATTTCCTTCGGGAATAGATTATAAGTATATTGAGTGTTGAAAAAAGTCGAACGAAAGTCGAATATTAAGAGACGCTGAGAATCCGAGATTCTATGTTGGGCGGAGAGTTTTTTTTTTATAAAAGGTGACTAAAACTTGAACGGATTAAGGTTAATAAAGGGTTTGGGTCTAAGCCTTCTTGTCATTCCAGATGCTTCCGTTTTGAATACTAATCGGAAGAATAGAGTTTCGGGACGGTTTCATTGTTGGGGAATGGATTTGAATTTTAGAGTTACACCCACGTTCTCTTTCCTTTGGTTGGTGCCACGCAGCAGCCGCACAGAGAGGGAAAAAGAGAAGAATGATGGGATCTCATGATATACGACTAGCATGGGAGCTCATGTTGGAATAGGAAGGGAAAACGTGAAAACAAGATGGTTTTAAATTGCACTTCCAGAACAACAATTTATGCCGAAGAGGATATGAATTATGCCAGGAACTCCAGCTTGGAGATTGGTTACTTACGGATGAGTGTATGCGTATATGCGTAAATCCAAGGAGTACGGATGGATGCTGGCGGAATTGGCTGGGGATTGTGGAATGTTGGTGAAGAAAAGTGTTGTTGTTGTCCTCACAGGTTGGTGGTGGTAGGTGAGCTGGTGGTGGTGGTGATGATGATGCCTGATTGGGCTGATCTGGTTTCCCTTGCCGGCCTTTCCCTTCTCTTTTAACTTCCAAGAGTGTCTTGAAATATCAGATATCAAAAAGTCTCGACCCTTTTCTCCCAACAACCTTCTTTCAATTGAGTATCTTGTAAGAATTCTATGCAAGGAGGAGGTAATGCAAATATTGTTAAATGAGGGAACAGGAGAGTAGACGGGGAAAAAGACGAACGAGGCATTAAATGGGAAGATATACTTTTTGCGCAGCCTGACCGTCTCAAGACCGACAAGACTTTTGGCGGTTGCTTTGCTGTCTTGGATGATGAGGAAGACGAAGGCATTCCACCGTGTCTATCAATCGGTGTGGCACCACTACCACTGCGCATGCGCACCTTCGGCCTACACTCCCGTTACAAGGCCACCCAGAATTCATCCATCTTGGTATCCTCTCTCGGGCCCCGCTAGGTATCCTTTCGCTCATGCACATGAAAGCGAAGCGGGCGGAGCTACAACATACTTATTTACCAAAATTCAACCGATCGCTTCCCCTCATCACTGAGTATTATAAATCTCTTTTGCGATATCTCCATGCAGAGTAATTGAAGTCCCTCTCCTCGAAGATGCTCTCGTATTTCTAAAAGCCGTGCCTCACATCCGAGAAGAAACAAAAGAAAAGCCCCTACGGTCACATTCCTAGCACGGGCGGGTATCCAGCCTACGACTCGAAATCATGCATAGCAAAACATAGTGATGACGACAACTCCAAACCTTGGCCAACTCGCTTGGCTTGCAATAGGTTTGGTCGGGTTTACCCACCTCGAGGTCTCTGGGGACTCTGGACACACAGTTCTTTATCCCTTCAGCTTCCGGTCGCTATCACCCCTCCATGCGACCATGGAGCTGCTGGTGGGCTGTACTCTTGCTTACAATTTGTGCCGTCGGTGTACTTGCCGAAGGGTACCGGATCTTGAAAGATTGGGGCAGTGCTTGCAGGCATGCATGTGCGGGAGTTCCACAACGTGTGCTACGATTCACCACTAACTAGGCTTAAGAAATTCACGCCCGGCCGAAGCTTTTTCTTAAAGTCGGCGTGCATGTTGGTTTAGTCCGTTGACCAAAAAACACAAATATCGAAAGGTAAACGTTACTGTCACGCATCGTTGGAACAACCTAGACCAGACCAATCAGCCTATAGTAAAAACAAACAAGCAATACTTATGTAAACAGCCTCCGCAAATACGAGCCGAGCTCTAAAAGATACTGTCAGCTGATATAGTCTTTCAACTGAAGTTTTCTTCTTTTTCTAGAAGCATAGCCCTCCAGGCCCGTAGCTCGTTTGGTGAAGAAACTACGTCAGATATGAGCAGGGTTCAGATGACAGCACCAAAATCGTGGCCAGCCGGGGTAGTCCGGTCGGTCGGCTGGGGAAATGACCGAACCCTTGCATAAAGATTTTAGCTGGCTTGCTCGTGCTAGTCTGGGTTGGTTAGTATTCGCTGCTTACTCCAGCAGCGTGACTTAGTTTTTGAAAGAAAGGAAGCTAACGGCATTGAGTTTGGAGAGCAATGGCGGCGGTTCTGTAGATGGACTCGTATATAACAATTGCGAAGTGCGAAGAATGAATGCAATACTTCGCCTCTCGATAGTTATAAATATCGTTCTTTGCCCATCCATGGTAGCAAGCCCGTATTCTAAATCCGCCAACAATCAACCATCATCCTTCCCACTTCCCTGTCGTTTATCGGCATGTATACAGCAATCTTAGATCCTTCGACTCGCCTTTAACGAAGCTAGACGCTTGTGCGGGATGGAACCCAGTAATAATAAATTCGAAAAAAAGAACAGATTGGAATTTCCAGATGTCGGGAATCAAAACAAAGAAGAGCCGAGTATTCGAACATCACGCTATGACTATATCACGATAAAATAAAAATAAACATCCAGATTCGAAAATATTAAAAAAAAAAAAAAAAAAGAAATCCGCCTGCTCAACCAGATCACACAATACCAACTACAATAATATGTTCCCATGTTCGATTCCAGTAAAGCAAAGATTATCAAAACAAAGCTGAAGAAAAAATAGAAAACCGCAGTCGCTCTCGCCGCCCAATAATGGAAGAATACCGTCTAAGAAATAATAATAGAATATTATAAAATGAGGAAGGAAAAAGGAAAATAAAAGAGACCAACAATGTTTCGTCATAATGGTGGTGCGTCCTTTCGATATCTCTAAGTAGCAAAAAAGAGCTTCGTTTCGTATATTCTTCTTTTTTTGTGATTTTCATTGCTATGTGTTTGTGTCTTTTCAGCCGTGTCAAGAAAGGGCGAATAATCAATTGTCATCATAATGAGTCGCATAGTGTACCAGAAAGTAAGATAATGATAGGCCGTCATAGTAAGAACAAGAGCAAGAAGAGGAGGATATAATGATGGAGATGAATGCAGAAACGACAAGAAGAGACGCTGGGGTATTAGGAACCGGAAATTTGCGAGCTGAAATCAACCAAAGACGAGCTATTCGGAAGATGGCAAATAAGAAAAGAGAGAAAAAAAGAAGAGGCGGTTTCGTTAAATCCCGGGACACATCAAGTCATCAATAGGGCGTGTGGAGAAAGTAAGAAAATGGAGTTGGTAGAAGAGAAGTAGAAAACTGCATCGCCTGATCGAAATTTATGAGGAAACGAAAAGATAAATGTCCGTGGCTAATATTATTTCTTCGCCTTATTGATGAGCCATTGCAGCACAGCATCCAGATTGGTTTCCTCCTTGGCGGAAATGCTGTAGCACGAAACTTCACGATGTTTGATTTCTCGTAGGTCTAGTTCATCGATGAGGTCGTCGACCCCTAGCTTGTCTGGAAGGTCTGATTTATTGCCTAGGACCAATAGAGGGATCCCCTCTAGGATTGGCTTCAGAAGTAAGGTATGCAATTCTTCTCGTGCGATCGGTAGGGCAGCAATATCGGCAGAATCAACGATGAATCTGGTACGCAACAGGTTAGAGTTAAGCCTCGTTTGCTCGATTGATTCGCGTACTTACACAATCGCATTAGCTCCGCGGCAGTATCGCTCCCACATGGATCGGAACCTGGGCTGGCCACCAAGATCCCAGCTATGATGGGAAAACACGTTAGCGAAACTCTCGAGATAGGCCATTCCGTAATCAATCTTACCATTTAAGCGTAACGTGACCTTTCTGTACTCGCTTCATATTGAAACCAACGGTAGGAATAGAGCTATATGATGATACGTCAGTTGTGGTTGTTTTTCAAGGATTTGGTCTTGGTCTCGTACTCAGTTGTAAATTCACCGCCCTAAACGACCCCCAAAAATTAGCGTCAATATACGATTAACCAGCGTTGCTATTCGGGCCGAAGAAACCATACCGATAGAACTCTCAAGAGAGATGTCTTTCCAGCATTTTGTAAACCAATCATCGTGATATCCATCTCAGTAGCCCTGTCCAAACGCAAGTCAGCATATCGATGAGTCTCGCTTATCTATAAAACCTCCGATTGATGAATCTATCGTACCAAAAGAGGCTAAGCAGCCAATCGTATATTCTTCGGAAGAAACCAGCCATTGCTATTGGACTGTAGTCGCCAAACCAAGCTGTCCTGAGGGCGGGCTATTCGAAATAGAAAGGGTACGCAATTGCAAATGCAATTCTCCTCCGTCTCTCCGAAGAACCGTGATATTGCAAGGCGGTATCGATAATTTGGCTGAGATGTAGCACTATAAGGGTGGTTGTTGAAAGGAAAAGGACGGGTGATGGCCGGAAAAGCTGCCTACGACGGAGCCTGGGACAAGACAGCCTTAAAAGAGCTCGAAATACCCAGGTCAAACGGAAAGCTTATCAAAAGAAAACAGCAGATAGCCACCGAAAATAGGCCGGTTTTGTATCGATTTGTTTAGGTAAGAATGAGTGCAAGGGTCCTTTATTCCAGGCTGCCTGATATCGAGTCACAGGCTGTTATTTCGATTGTATAATGTGAAAGTTCGAGATTCATAAACCACGAAGCGAGGAACAAGATATCTCGTGAGATCCCTGGATGAAAGAGGTGACACAAGGCAATCGAATGACCCTGATTCTTCAACGACTATTGGTGAAGGAGAAAGTTCCCGAGTCCTAAACGAGGGGCAAAGAAGAAAAGCAATCCGAGATTTCCGTTCAGGGTATGGTAATCCGGAGTTCTTCAACGTCTGTTGGCGGGGGTTCTTTCGAAGCAAGAGCGGGAAGCGTGTAGCCGGTGGGCAGTGTCTAAGGGAGTGGGACTGTCCCTTTTTTGGTTTATGCGTGACTGTAAGCTCTGGGGTAGTATGCAGTTGGTGTCTCGGAGGATTGCGTAGTGACAGGTAGGTAAAATATGTTCAAGACCAAGATATTATGCGGTTGCCCTTGGGGGTATTACTTCTTCCGTAGGTCTAAGAGGTGTCTTCGCGGGCAGGGCAGGATGAGTGGAATAGTTGGAGCGGTTAGAGATTTTGTGGATTGGAAGAGTTGGAGAAATTCGAAAGTAAAAATGGCACGGCGCTTTTGGGGTTGGGGTAACAGCCCGAGGAATGCAGATCGCGGCAGGTTTAGCGGCCTCCGGAGGATAACGTCCTGCAGCAGGAAAGGAAGGAAAGGCAGGTAATTAAAAGGATATATCTTGGGCGGTTGGATGTCCAGATCTTTGTTTTTTGTTAATTTTGTTTTTTCAAGAGAAATTCTTTGGTCTGCATGGGATATATAGCGAATCACGTAGGTATAGTAGGAAAAAAAAAAAAAAAAAGGACAGAAAGTCAAAGAACAAAATATGGACGTCAGATTAGTTGTTGAGATTGTATAGCAGATGCCTGGTTGACTTGTATGTATTAGGTAATTATCGTCGGCCGACTTCAAGTTTATGGGAAGGGCGGGGATCCTAAAGGCTTCTTGACCGTAGTGTTTCCTCTCGATGGTGTATGCTGTGTAAGTAAGGGTTATTGTTAGGTAAATGGAGAAAAGATTTGAGGTTTCTGTGCCGTGGAGGTCTGTGGTATCTCGTGCTGTGAACTGCGAGGCGGATAATTATGTCGCTATAGGTTGCACGACAGTATGTCTAACGATAGAGAGTCTGATAGTATTAAGACACCGTTCTTTCTATTCGACGGAGTGCGACTGTCAGAGAGGTTTTAAAATTTTTTTCTCTGTGTAAAACGGCAGGAACGAGACTTGAAGCAACTGAGAGACCCAATAGCAAGGCCGGATGTGAATTGTGGAGTAAAACTAGCAGTGCAGGAGGATAAAGGAGCTTCTAGCGAATGAAAGAACAAGGGGGGACAAAGTATGAGCTGCAAAGCAAAGCACAGAGAACAAATTGAAACCCAGAAACAAGGTTGAACTGCAGGAAAGAAGGAAGGGGGGAAAGAATCCACGGTCTTTGATATTGAAAATTTATTCCTCCCAAGACACGGAACTGGCGGAAGCTGCGCGAAAGTGGAACGCCGTCAGAGGGTCTGGATCAAGCCAGGAGTGAGGTTACAAGCCCTGATGAAATGCAGGTACAAGAAGGAACTGTAGAGCCCCCCCCGGAGATCGAGAAACAAGAAAAAGGGACTGTACCTCTTTGAGCTACGGTATGCGGTAGGGGAATCGAGCAAATGGGAAAGGGGAAAATTGAAACGGAGAGAACGCGCAGACGTGCGATGCAATGAAAGGCGGGCGGCAATTCTGGTCGAGCGAGCGCAGCGGGTGCTTTCCGTTCTCTTTCGCAGAGATATTATTCTTGCTGGGGATCAAGGTGGTGCTTCTATGGCCCCAACTTCTTCTTTTTTTTTTTTTT
>LDUD01000074.1:491156-514490 GCA_012184295.1 Dactylella cylindrospora
CTCTGTTATTAATTTTTCCTGCTGAGCTTCGGCGCTTTGACCTTGCCCCGTTCGATTCGCGAATTGCTACAGCCCCAAGAGCCAGAACAAAAGAAAAAAATATATTACAAGTACTGTGGGCTGGTCACAGCTATGAAGCACCAGGAGATATTGGGCATGTCAATCTTGTACGAGCGTTCTTATGCTTCCCGTTGCCTTCCTCCTCTCCTCCTCTGTGGGCGGGCAGTCGCAAAAAAGAAGCGGAAACTCACCTGCTTGAGATAATAGTATATAATAGTATTAGGTAAATGTCGCTTGCCCTCAGTTGGAAGGAACTGGGAGGGCCACTGTTCGGCCGGGTGTGTGTCTCTGAGATGCGAGATCACGGTAGGTAAGTGCCCGGTGGTTGGATTAAGGAAAAGAAAACCAGAAATACTACGCAGTGGAAGCAAGTGAAAGGTTAGGTAAACCGGCGGCGTCGCATTCAAGACTGCTAAGGAGAAGAACAAATGGAAAAAACAAAACCCAAGGAGATATGGTGGAAGAAAAGAAAATACTCGAGTCCAAATTGAAGGGATGCGATCGAGGGAGACCAGAGCTCGGTCAGCCAAATCGGATGAGATTCTTATGTTTCGGGGAACGGGAAAGCTGGGACGGTTGAAGCAGCCGCGCCGCCTTTTCCTTAGCCCAAACGATACATTCTGGCGGCAACCTTTACCATCATGTTGATTGAGTGGGTATAAAATCCGGGATGGAGAAGAAAAAAAAAAAAAATTTTGTTATTGTTTTTAACTAGAACGTCGTTATCTATCGCCGCCTTCCAGTATGTAAATCGGCCTTGGAAGTTATTGGAAGTTCCAACGTGATAACAGTTATCCAGAGCTGGATATATAAAACCCATCAACCTTGGATATCAAATTCCCATGAAGGACTGCGAAACGGACAAGAAGAATCAAGCAAGAAACTATGCGTCTTTTTCTGCACAACCTAGCACCTCGTACTCCAAAGAAACCCTTTGACCCTATTCTCCATGCACAAGGTCAAAAAATTTCCCGCTGCTACTTCCACTTCCTCATGATTGTATTACCCTCCCTCCATGGGTCCCCGTATACCCATATTCCCATCACCTTTCTATTTTCCCTCTATGTATACAAAGCACCCAGGGTAGGTAGCTAACCCTCGTCGATTATCATATTATAACCCCAGTCGGTCGCCAGGTTTGCATGTCTTGCAGTAGTGCAGCAAAATGTATTGTACCTTACACTTCCTTACGTCCTTCTTTGCATGGCGCAGACGCAAATGCAAATGCAAGTATAGCTGTGAGCATGGTTCACGGGGTGAGCGAGGGAGGGCAAAAAAAAAGTGGATACACACAGTTCTCAAACGTATAGTCTCCATGCACGCCTTTCGTCGACGCCTCCTCATCTTCTCTTAGTTACATTTCCGAGCATGCTGAGCAAGGTGTTACAAATTACGAAAACGGGCCAGCTAAAGCTTTAAGACAGGAATTCCTAGTAAAAGTTTCTTGACTTCTCTACCACAGAAAAAAATTAAAATTTTTTGGTTAGACGCCATGACCCGTCGCAAAGAGCTTCTGCATTCACCCACATGTCACCGCATCGTCGCGTGGGGTTCCAAGCGGCCAGATATTTTTCTACTCGATGAACGCCGGTGTTATCCACGGTTCTTCGCAAGTAGCCGAGCTGTTTACTTTTTTTCTCTCTTTTCTGGCCACTTAGCATCTTAGCTTTGACATCTCGTTGAGATCGAAAGTATCGAATCGAATCACCCAAACCAGAAACATTGTTCATTTCTCGCTTTTCTTTGCCCAGGTCCTCTCCCCCATGCACACCCCATGTTCCCCTCCAACATCAGGTCAAGTGATATCACAAACCTTGTCCAGGGGTGTGGCTCCTCTAAATTGTTCATCCAAGCAAGATAGAAGGAAAAGGAAAGAAGAAAAAAAAAGGTGCATGTTAAACCCGCCTAGCGTCTACAACTGCAACCTTGGACTGAAAAAAAGACGCACGGGTGATCTTTTTTGGTCCACCCCCCAAACCTCTTTTTGCCTTTTCGAGTATCAAGCGTGCGTGGTACATACAGTGTACATTAGCGAGGGGGACAAAATAGGTCCTGCTACGATATAGCCTGCAGCCTGCTATGGGGGGTGTTCAATATTGGGCTATATCCCGCTTATATAAAAATAATATGGCTAATCTGCATGTTCGCAGTATTTTCCGATATACCAGGTTTACCGAATCACCTCTCTGCTACCCGCAGGTCCTTTTCCGTGGAACGGTCAAGGAAGCTGCATAACAGTATTTACAATTCGACTTTTTCTCTCTCCTTCTTCTTCTTAACACTCTCCCAGCCAGAATAAGCAAGTATAAACTAACAATGTCAGAGACTTGCAGTAGCAAAGGCAGGGCGTTTTTGAGTTTTTTGCTAGGATGTCTTTCTAGATTCCTTCTCGAAAAAAACACTTGGTCGGCGATCGTCTGACATTGGCCCGACTTATATCCGGAACGTGGAGAGACATAAAATCGAATCTCCAAGGTTTAAATTTACGGATTGCCTGACTACATCTATCGTGGCATGATATCATGATTATACGAAAGGCTGCGTGGGTGATACTCGGCATATAATTATTGAACTAGGGAGAATGGTATATGATTTTGAAATCAAACTCAAATATAAACAACCAGAATGAATGTCCCCTTTAAAAATAATTTTATCGAAGACCCGCTGCCTCCATAACGTACCCGGAACGCCTTGCTTCCTGTTCGCTACAATGTCATGATGTATACAGACAAAAAAGACAAAAATACAAGCTACAATGTCGGCTAGATGTGAGGCTGAAATCTGCCTTTTAGCCGAAGAATCTAAATAAATGTCAACCCAAACAAGACATTCATTCATTCATAACATCACCTCCCTCTGGTGGATCCGGCGACATGATGGTATTGTGGATCTTCAATAGCATCTTACCGACGGTTTCCTTGTTAGCAACGAGTCCGTTCTTTAGACCCTCGTAGCCTTGTCCGGATTGCATCCAGATGTGCCGCAGGCGCTGAACCGAGTCATGATGGCTAGTTTCTTGAAGCTGACTCCTAAGCATTGGATCGTGTATGAACCACCAGACTGAGTCCCGCCTCATCCGCAGCTTGATATCTATCACAAAGTTCTTTGCAAGATATTCAATCCGGTACCATTCCGACGATCGAGCAAGAACGAAGACCTCATCCTCGGGAGACCTGTCCTCGATCGCATCCAAGGCTGCCAGCAAAGGTAAAGTGAGATAAAGTGTCCCAACGACAGCATCTAGACCCCTTTGGTTTAGAAGGCTGCGTAGGAAGCCTCCGATGCGCCGATGCGGGTTGGCTCCTGGTGTATCAAAAACTAGCTCCATTTCATGCTCCCCGTCAAAGCTAACCTCGGCAGACAATTCCGGCTTTCGGTTATAGATAAAGCCAATCTTCCCAAGCGTGACGGTCTTGGCAGTTAGCTTGTACTTCTGCACAGTGGTGATGAAGCCAATCAGCCGCTCAATTCTATGGAGCCGCTCGGTAATTGCGTCAGTCACGACTGATCCAACAGCAACAACAAACTTCATTATGAAAGTTCCCGAACGAGGATGGAAAGCAACATCCGATTTCGCGGCAGAGAGATCTGCAGAATGTAATCGAGTCATCGGGGTCTTCATTTTTCCCTCGACAAGAACCGTCATGTTGCCACTTCGATCCAGATCGTGCAAACTTAGTCGCAGGTTATTTGCACCCCAGTCCGATTTTGTAAGTGCTTTGAAATTGATGTTCAGAGTCGGGATCTTAATAGCAGCATTGCTATTATTGGTAGGAATAAGCCGGTAGTCGATACCCTCAGCACTGAGTTTTCGAGTGTTGGTGTATAACGTGATGAAAGAAGCAACCATCTTTTCCAGATTTTCCAGGAACTGATATGTTACTGGTTGCCGTTCTGGTATAGGCAGCCTCTGGGCATCGTTGATTGACCAACCTCGCATGGTATCGTTCCTATAAATATAAGAGTCAGTGTCTTGAATTGATTTTAGGCAAAGAAGTTATTGGCCTACGTTTCAACGATCCACCAGAAATCGCCCGTGACACCAAGGCAAACCGCCAGAATCCAGTTTTCCGCCCACGACTTTTTGCGCAGGTACATGATATACATAGTGGCAAGCCCGAACCACTTTTTCAGGTCTTGTACCTTGGGGCTCAGCATTTTCAATATTTCCCATCCCATGCTCTTTGCTCTTGTCTCTATCTCTTCCTGCATGGTCATAAACCGAATTCGACTAATAAGGTCATGAGCCTTATTCGCCGCATCTGGTGTCTGGTTGAGTTGATTTTCGCCTCTCATCACCATATTAGAAGGCCTCTGCAGAGCGAACCGACCAGTTATAGGCTCGATCATCACCGTAAGACTTCTAGATGGTGTGAGTTGCACAATGAGTTTCGATAAATTGAAAGTCTCGGACTCGAGTTGTAAATCAAGAGCTGTCGAGCCGAATATGGGCTGCATGCTCAAACGCTCTCTGATAGTTTCGAGAACGAAAGCTGTGTGCCGAGCAATGACGGATTTGAGAAGGGATTCAGCAGACAAGTTTTCAACATCCTATGATATCAGTAAGTATTTGCGAATCCCAGAATATGTCCAAGCGGCGTGTTAACTTACGAATGCAACATCTGTAATTGGTGCCTCTTTCGCATCTCTCATCCACCTTATCGATAGCGAGCTTGGGATGCCTTGATCTGGTATACCCTTTCGAATTCCAATTTCAACCCAATTCTTGGCCCCAGGTTTGCCGATCCAATACTGAACCACAAGAGTCCGCTTGATCATTGTGATATAAAGTGTGTCCGACCATTTACCCTGTGCCATTTCAATCAACTGCCGCCGGAGAATTGCAATTTTATGGGTCATAACAAAGTCATGCAGAAAATCGTATATCCCGACTAGTCCTTTATGCTTGAGTATCTCATTTCCTCTTCCTTCCAGTTCCCCTCTTAATCGATCCATCGGCAGGGTCTTAAGTGCCGGTTTAAATATCAATCGGAGATCTATAAAGTAGAGTTGAGCAGAAGGGTCCTCATCTGCTATCGACATATCTAGCTCGAACTCATGAGGTGATGTGAAGGTTACTCGACCGGAATGAATGTTGTATTTGCTGAAGTATGGTGGTGGAATTTCATGGAGGTTGAATCGGAGATGGAGGAGGGTGTTAATATTGTTGAAGGTCTTGAGGATCTCTTTAGAAGTAAGAGGTTTAGGAGGGACGTAAAACGTGTGTGCAGGCGTGATTTCAGCGTCTCCAGTGGATAAAACCCTCACCGCCGTCGACAAATCTGGATTTGGGACTTTCGCGTTGACCATGCTCCTTTGGACCTCCATGACTTCCCAAACTACCCGGTCGTAATTGAAGCGTTGCTGGTCCATCCAGACTTTCAGGTCGATGACCTTGCTGACATCTGCATTCTTCCCGGCCCATTGTGCGAGGACCAGGACTTTGATGAATTGTTGGCGTGTTTCCGAAAGATATTTCATCAATCGCTTCCGTCTAGCGGCATCTCCTCCTTCCTGGAGCCCATCGACTAGTTCTAACAGCCTGCCGTACGAGCTTTGGACAGTCCTGTTGATTATGGTTGCTAGAGACTGAAACCCCTGTGTTATATGTGGAAGCGGTGGTGCTTCGTCGACCGGTGCCTTCACCAAAGCCATGCTGGATCCATCATCCGTCATCGCGGACCCATCCCTTTCGTTCTGCGCGGTATCCATCCCGGACAAGTTGTCGCGTCCCTTTCCGTTGCCATTAACAATCCCTTGGTTCGCGGTCTTATCATCGTGACTTCCATAACCGTTGATGTCGATTGCAGCTGGCATAGTTGCCGCGCCGCTGCCCAGTGGGGACTTTCAAACGGAGATTCTTCGACCGGTCGCGGTCGCGATAATCGATCGTGTCGCCAGTGATTCGGAATGTAGTTTGTGGGTACGATTTGGGAGGAAATATATTCCGAGGAGGGCACTATATTATAGCCAAGAGGTGTCTCCTAGTCTGAGACAATGTTTTTAAGGCTGATTGAGGCGGGTCAAGGAGGGTTGTCGATGGTAATCTGAGGGTAATTTGATGGTATCCGGGATTTTGATTGGGAACCGTGATGGTGATGATGGGACTGGGTCAGGTCAGTTTAAGGAGGGCGGGTGATTTTCCAGAAAAAAATAAAACGGGGAACCTTCCAAAATGCCGAACGTTTCGTTGCTGAACAACATGCAACACAACACTTTCAAACCAGCAGTTGCGCGGAGGCGAGTTTCTTCAGCATGCCATGTTAGATCCTTCTAGTTCTCAAAGTGATATCGGGATGAGACTACGGGTCAAATAACTACGGGGCGACTGAAAATTTATTGGCATCACTTTTAAGGGCTGCGATTGGCCTCGTATGGAGTCTCAATCACGAGATATCTTCTATACCCTGGCCCGGCAAAGCTAATGTATCGTCAGCATTCTGCAGCTACATCTACCTTGCTTATAGGTACCCTCAGATAGCCGCAATCACTAGGATATAGTCTTCGCATAAGGTACCCATATGAAATTGAAAGGCCAGTTATCATTGGACCTTCGCGGTGGTCTAGCACCACTTTACCCAATCTATACACTACTCTATCCGAATTGAGTCCAGGGGATTAATAGACTTTGAGCACTTGCTCGCGGAAAGGCCCGATATCCTATTTAGTAAGAGATCTAAGTACACTCCGGTGCTACTTTATAACGTTTTATGAATGAATTGCCTTTAGAGATGTGTGTTTTATTTGGCCTGATGTATTGAACGAAATCAAATCTCCAAGTGCAATGATAATGCCAATCACCTGGAGCGAGATAAACTCGGCGAAGGGGTATATAAATAAGATATATAAAGGGTATACATGAAAGGAATAAACGAGAGCTCTCTTACACGGCTTAAGATAGAACATGTTATCCAGAAAGAGAGAAAGAGAGAGACGCAACATGCAAGTGTCCCTATCAATCTCTATAAGAAAATTGCAACAAATCTCAACACATTTCTAGGCGTACACATCTTTGTAAAAACTAACCAAATTTTCTCCTCGGGAAGTTTAGTTCGTGCTTCATTATCAACGGGGTAAGAGTAAAGGATGGGGAGTGGGCGGCTGTATTAGTAGCTATTCGGTGGTTTGGACCTAAGTGCTAGTTAGACTCCTAAAATAAAAACATAGTCTTCTAGAAACATTGTGTAGCAACTAGGTGCCAGTAAATGGAACTTCGGACAGGCACTTTTCTAGTCGTCATAGTAGAAGACAGCAGTCCAATGAAGTAAGCCTGGCCTGCTGACAGCCATCTGTTCACATTGGACACCATCAAAGTCGTAGGTACCAGGCAAACCATGAGTCCACCAAGTAGAGCCGGCAACCCAGTTTGTATGGTTGTAACCAGTTGGGAAAATATATTTATCGAACGGGGTAGCATCCGCGTATTCATCACGCCAGGCTGGTGGACCGAAATCCCACTCTGGGTTTTTGGTTGGAAATTCTCTCCCCTGTCTCTTCTTCAGCTTCAAGCCTCTCTTCCTCTTGGACATTTCGTCCTTAGGACAAGAGATGAACCAAGCGAAGTCACGGGTGTCCATGAATCGGTAGTTGTGCCAGTCATCATCACTCCAGTAGACGACTTGACGGCCAAATTGGGGGCTGGCAAAACTCTGGACGTTCTTCTGCAAGAGGCAGTCAAAGTAGGTGCGGTAGTATGCTCCGTGGAAAGAACTCCAGGTGCTGCTACCGAGTGTTCCGTTGGTGCACTGGGTTTGGTAACCCCTTGAGAAGAGATTGCAGCTCCCATCTCCTGGAGTATTCCAATACGACTGCTGGTTGGTCCACCAGTAGGTATCACGGAAGATAGTACCAGCAGAATTTGTCGAGTAGGTAATGGTGGTCTTCATTTCCAGTCCGCCGAACCATTGAGATCCTGGCATATCAGGGCAGAACTTGGAGCGCCATTCCGTGTAGTTGCTCAAAGTGGCAGAAGTGAAATCAGTGCCAGGCTTGAAAGGAATGGTGGAGGTCTGTCGCTTGTCAAAAGTGTTTTCCGGCAATTTGGGATGAGGTTTAGCGCTAGCAGGCCCCAAAATAGCAGCAACAGCTGCAAGGAGCGAGATAAACGCAGGGAAGTACATGCTTAATATAACCCGATGGTGTGGTGCGGTTTAAGCTTAATACAAAGAGGACGACGAGAAGAGCAAGGAAAGCACAGACCAGATGATTGAGGGCCGCGACTAGCGGAGGCGATGGGAGCGAAGAGTGCTTTCTGTTCGGTGCCTTGAATAGAGAAGATCTGTTGCCCAAGGTGGGGATTGATGTGTTCAAATACTTGAGATTTCTGTGCATGTCCCGGAGGACTAGCATCTCTAGTCGCGCTACGATAGGGCGTCTGATCTAAGGGTAGGAAACAGCGCCATAGGTTCTTCTTGGCCTTGGAGAACATCACCTAACACCTCTAATTGATAGTTACCCTCATCAGGCCCAACAAGTGGAGTCGAAAGTGCCATATTCAGTATCGTTTAGCAATCCTTGTAGTATCAGGAGAGTGGGGATACGTCACACCTGGGCTCTAACCCTTGACACTCGCATTAGCCTTGGAGATGTTAAGAGTGTCGAAATTTTGTGGGAATTTTCTCTGATGGGCTTCCAAAACAGGTATCTGCCTTGTCGGCCGGAACCAGGAGTTGAACAATGGTTCCCATTTCAGGGTGGCGTTTTTTGAGACGTAGGCGCGTTAAAGAACAAGCTTTGGGGACCAAGCCCTGAAGATTTCCGACGACGTAGCCAAAATACCGTTATGAAGGCTGTGGCTTTGGCCTTTTCTCTCTTTCTTTGGTAATTTATTTAGATTCGCTGCTCACTGAAGGTCCACTTTTCATATAGTGACAAGTGGAAACCCGACGAAATATACGCGAACAGCGAGTAAGCATACTTGAGGGGTACAGATTTTGGGGCCTTTCGTGCAGTTTAATATATTTATTTGTGACTATAGCATCTGATATTGCATGCATCTATATCGTGCATACTCCAACTAAAGAGGGGCACCTCTATTTCATCCTGAAGATCAATACCCAATCTAGGAAAAAATCAGATAGCGGTGCCGCGATTGAGTTTACTAATAACTTCACTGCATTGCAGAGGCGGCCGGTTCTCTTTATCAGCCGTGCGTGTTTAAACTTTTTTCGCCAATACTTTGGAGAAATTAGAATTTGCAGGTCTCTCAACGGCCTGTGGGCCCGATATACGTGTATGCAGGTAGGACCCCGCTTCTCGACCTCTGGGTAAGAGAGTTAAAACCCGTGCCAAGGTAAGCGGCTTTCGGGTGAGGGGTGCATATTATTTACAAGAAGCAAGCACGGAAAATCAGCAGGCTGCTTTCCAGAATAAATCTGAAGGACAGTAAATTCGACTCCTGAAACACTTAGTTCCGCGAGATCAAGATTGGCCGCACTGTACAGCTCGAAGAAAATTTAAAGTTCTGTATATCCACTGAGCTCATGAGGCTTTTGGGCCGTGTGAACAAACAAGCCGTCTCAGGAATACCTATGATCTCAATCGGAGCCTTCAGAGCCATGGCCGCCACAATTGTAGCGCTCTCCTTTCTCGCCTCTGGCATGGCGCCTTTACCACGTTTCCTTGTCAAAGTTGACAGGCCAAGATGTCATAGCCAAGAACATATACAGTAAATCAAGAGTTTTAGTGCGAGATGATAAAGTCTTAGCTGCGCCGAAAATGCGCCTTCATGGATTTCTATCCACCTGCGTCATATTCTTGAACTTCGCGTTCATGAATTGACAGTTAAATATCATCCAACCCAAAATTGAAAATATTTAGCATTCCCAGACCAGCTTTGTATACTTGAGAGACATGAGAACCTGCTACATTATTCGCACCCAAGGTTTCTAAATGCAATAAAAAAAAAAAGTCTATTACTAGCTGCGCCCCCAGATGATCTAAAGACGCCACCAAAAATTGTGGATAACAATTGCCAGCACAAGTCGTCGCACCTGAGGTACACGCCAGCACACTTTTCGTCGCCCAGAGAAATGGAAGGGAGAAGATTACCCTCATCGTCATATGGATACGGGGTACTGCATGCTGCAGAAGCCACAAAAAAATTTTGAGTTCACTTTTATTGCATTGTCGTAGGACCCGGGCGCACGGGTGAAGGTCTCGTAATATTGATACATGTTTGCACATTTGCACCTCTTCACCTGACCCGCAAGCCGCGCAGAATCGCGGTCGGGGTGGCCATGGCGTTGGAAAACCATAGGTTTTTTCATGTGAACTATAGATCGATATTACGTACATTACAGATGCGATTAAAAGAAGAATGTATTTGAAGAGGATACTGTGATGTAGAAACAAAGTTTCAATTAATTTTTTATACGCAACGAGAAGAAACCGTTGGAAGATGCTAGATGTCTAACATCCCCTAGCCGGCTACCTGCAAAGACCGGACCGCATTCATGGGTCACAAGTTCCCGCGAACTAATCATTTGGTCATTTTATTGACCTAAATGGGAAACAAAGTTGATCGGAAAACCAGGAAACAACGGCAAGGCTAGGAAGACTAGGAATTGAAAAAATTCAGCTAATGTCAAACAATAGTGGGGAAAACGTTAAAACCCTTGAAGGGAAATGCTGATTGTAATCAGACAGCAGTGCTACACACTACTAGTGACAAGCAGAGAATTCGAGAAGATAAGAGAAAAAAATGAAATTAAGGTCGCAGAGGAAAAAATACTAGAGCGACAATTGCATTAGCTGGTGGTAGAGTCGATGGTAGCGAGAGTAATTTGCAATCCAGCTGAACGAAACTCTAAATCGTAAATACCTAGTTCTATGAAGAAAGTATATGCATGTTTAGTCACAGGCTAAGATGGTCTTTTCGCAACCAGGGACGATGAGATACTCCATAAAAGTTCGAAAACCCTAAAACATCATGACCTTGCCCGCCGAAGGTTCATTGGTCCCTTTACTTCGGATTTACCTTTGCCGGCAGAGCCCCACTCTCCAGACTATAACTCATTCGTATTATAATACCTCTGAGGGTTGGATAAGCTAGACGATTGTGGTGAGATACTTGGGTTTTTCGAGCTCTTTGCCTTGAGATTTAGACAGCCATGGGGCTGCGAATCGAAGTCTACCGATAGATAGTTCATAAAGAGATGTTAATATAGTTTAGAGCGAGGGTCCACGGAACTCGGATTGTAAATTTTCCTTGGCCTTGCGTAATCTAGAGGCACCCCAAGGAGTAGGATATATCTTCCTAGTTTATCCCACTCCTTCTAGCCTTATTTCCACATTGAAATATGGCACAGACTTTACGGGATTAGGGCAATGAATTGAAAAATAGTATTCATCAAGGAGTTCTAGACTTGTTGTGCCGATGCGGAACATCTAATACCATATATCGATTGGGAAGCTCAAGAGAGAACAGCTAGAAGCTTCAGCATCATCACGGGATTTAGGACGCCAACTTCGTCTGAAACCGCCACAACGCATGCATGTGGGAATCAGAGCCATATTAACAGTCCGTTATTAACGATGGGGTATACAGAGTAAAGATGGTGATGGTATCTTTAAAACCATTGGCTACAGCGTGCGAAAAAGGAACACTATGCATATGAGATATGGCGGTGTACTCGAGTAGACAAGACGCACCTAAACCTGCATTCGCATCGAAGCTAGCCATGGCCATGGCAATGTATGGCGCCGAAACAACCGAGCCAAGGACACCTTCGGATGGTCGCGTTCGCTCGAGCCAACTTGACAAGTTACTGTTGCCAAGTCCGCCGGCAAGCTGCGTCTAAGCTAGCAGCACACAACCGGGTTTTCGGCCACACTCGGTAGATACCGAAGACGGAGATGTTGGCCTTGGGTGAAATCATGCTTGTTGTAATATGGTCTATGCCTACGCGCATATGTGTTGCACGGTTGAATATGAAGTATGAGCATCCCAAGTATGGAATATTACGAGAATGGAGAACAGGCGCAAAGATGCTCCTTAAGTTACACTCAAAGGACCATACCAGATGAGGAAGACGGGTAGTATAGTATGCAATGCAATCGAAATTTATAAATGTGAAGTTGTAATTATTAGCTAAGATGCAATGCACTGTGCTGAGATAGTTTTGCATAAGGTGGATATCAAGATTCGAATCAGGTTCTGAGGCCACGTTCTATATACTTGCTAGCTATACGCCACCACATCCTCTCAGTATCTGAACGTGCATGCAGAGCGATTGCCGTCAACAATGTTTGCATGTTTCCATAGTTCTCGCTGAGGTTTTGTAAGCCGGGAAGCCCAATTAGTATTTCTTTCATTCCAACATCCCCATTCGCTTTAGTGTCTGCGTCCTCCATATAATCAAGCATTAAGGCTGAGGCCGGCCAACTCTCTGGCGAATCATCTAGACAACTAAGGTGGTTTGCCTTCGAGCAGGGCGCCGAGTGAACTTGGTAGATTTGATTCCGGTTAGCAACTCCACTATTGTAGAAGAGAGGAGTAGAGATACGTATCGATACTAACGGATTACTTTGCTGACCCTCGTAGATCGGGCCAGATCTCCGGACGAGATGAATCTCTTACGAGTTGCCAAGGAGGGAAGGGGGGCTGTCGACGGAAAGTCTCCAACGTATTCTAGTTGCAAAGTGTTACACCCCAGTGTCCACATAAACCTATATCATTGGGGTTGCACCTTGATTAGCCTCGCAAGGGTATCATATGTAGTCCACCAAAGAAATCAATGAGAAGCTAGATCTAGAAGGAGCCACAAAAAATAGCCAAACAAGTTAGCTACACTCGCGTTTTTTTATTCTACGATGGTATCAGATAATTTCTAGCGCCTATAGACCTAGTTAGGTAGCGGGGCATGGACCGTGACCGGTGGGCAGAATTGTGTCGCTCAGTATCGAAATGCGGACCATAGATTGACTTTGGCAATCTTGTTAATTAATTAAGTAGCCAATGCCCTATTATATTCGTTAGATCTTGTGGTCCAACTTCCTATATTATCTGGTTCTCAATCTTCGATGCCGTCCAGGAAAGAAAATCTTATGGTAAGAACTCTCACAAGATTTGAGGTTTGGTTTGTGCTGCTTATATGTATAGATCTCTATAGGATAGAGAGCCACTGGTCGTAAGTCTATGCTAACACATTATTAATTATTATTGCGTTTGTCAATGTAGTGTGGCCGTTGGCGTTCGACCCCCCAACCAACCCAGTATAATTAAGCACATCCTAGAAGCTTGCCGTCGCCCCATCGCATCCGATACCCCTCCAGGTGCTTTCCATAACGATTTCCGGATCCTGTACCGCCTATAGGATATCCGAAAATGTAGCAAATCCGCCTAGTCCGACGAACTGTGTGAATAACGCATGAAGAACCTCGAGTCATCAAGGTCTCATCGCACCACCTTGCTACCCCGCAGATCACTTCCCTCCAACGAGGGGCTACTGGTTTCCCAGAACCAATATCGCAAAGGTGATATCCGATGCCTCTGCTGTAATCCGAGAGAGTAGTTACGAAAAGTGGGGAGCAAGCGGAATTCATTGTTCGAGCGCGGCGCACTAGATCGAGAAGTTAACCTAGGAAAGCGGACCCGCCCCAAATGGTAGTGCAAGCTTGGGCCGTCCATGGCTCTCACATTAATGGCTATTTGAACTGTCGACTAGCTGCGATATGACCGGTACCTTCAAATATTTGAGATGACTCGAGTCATGCATGTCGATGGGCAGACTAGAGTAAAAGGCCATGTTCTGAGTCAAGTTCAAAATTGCGCTCAGAGCTTAGGAGATTATAGAATCCTCCTCGCTGCGCTTGACCTACTAATCTGCCAGCTCTCCTGTCGACCCACTAATGCAGATGCGGGATCAAAATCACATGGAGAGCTCAATGCCACCACAGCTATTACAGCTACTTGAGAATACCTTCGTTAGAAATACTATTGAGATCAATCTCGATTCCTGGTTGGCTATTACACTAGCTACCATATTGACTTACAACTAGGCCTAGCCAAAGCCAACGTGTATCCACTAGTTCATATCTGCTTTGATATCCCTCGCCTCACCCAACGTTGCCAACTGGAGGGTTCGCTAACAATTACTCAACTAGGGTTATAAGCTGTGCCCTCATGACCTCTACTTGCAGAGAGGAGACGCGGCCGGCGAGATTATATATTTTTCCTGCAGCCGGAAATATATTGCACAACCCGATGGGCCGGGTTATGATCTAGAAATTCCGGTTCAAGTGGGTCGGATTGAGAAACACCTTGCAAGCTTGTCAATGTTTTATAACGTTTATAAAATATTTAAAAGTGAAAGGCAAGAGGAAAAAAAATATCATCCAATCCATTATGAAGCTTGTTTCTCGACTTTCGTATACGAACTAATTGCCTATTCCGGGTATTTCGGCCTGACAGACGCCATGTTTGCACACTATATCTAAAACAAAGGATCGGGTGGCATCCAAGGATTTCATAAAGTTTGAAATCTCTTTACAGCTGCAGGCGAAGCCAACCAGAGTCGCGAGAATCAGGTCTTAGTATTTTCTTGTTGGCAAAAGGTTGCCATCCTTGCACCGTATTATTCCTTATGCTTCGATTTCCGGGTCCAGGGGACTTGGGTTGCACTTGGAATTATTGCGAATTGGTGGCCATGGATATCTTTATATCTTTACCAAGAAATTTTTAACATTTAACCAGAACTGAGCCATGGTAAACCACGATTATCTTACACGTCCATGGGCCTCCAATGCCAGGAGAAGAGAAAAGAAGATCAGGTTGGCCACCCAGATTTGTCGTTTGCTCGTATTACCCAATCTCGGATTTTCTGCCTCGCGCGCTGTGGTCGGTAGATGGTTTCAAGACAAGCTCAAGGCGGGACAAGAAGAAAACTCAGGAACAGGAGGACATATTCGATACACCCAAAATTAGCTGGGTGGCCCAAGCTTTATACATATTTCCGGAGATCGGCCCGTCCAAACACCTTTTGACAAGCGCCACAACACTGTGGAGCTGTCCTGACGCACCATTGTGGAGCCAAGGCCCATCTGGTTTCGAGCATTCGGATCGCTTGGCTCATAGCCTGTACTTTTTCTTCCACTGCGGCTGCCATGTTCCTGGTTTTGAATATCTTATTTCGCTGCAATTCAGGCTGTCGCATGTCAGAAATATAATCACGAGGCCTAGCAAAACTTTAAGGAACCTCCCGGCAACAGTAACACCGTCGAACATGTATGGGTTCGTCTTCTTACTCCTGCAAAATATGGGTGTCGATCTCCACGTTTTCTTAATGAATTCCTCCAGCATCCCGCTCTTCTCTTATACCATGTTTCCAGGTCCGGTGCAGGCAATACGTAACTTTGCACACTTGGGTTGGCTCCCTGTAATCACAAAGCAAGGATCTAGATGGTCTGGATAGCAAAGTCCGAACTGAAGCCTGCGCGTAAGCAACAAGACTAACCCATGTATTCCTTCAATTGGTATCAAATAACATAGATAGATCGGATAGTTTTCTGATACGGGGTCCCCGCCTTTCACTTGTATCAAACACAAGTGAGAGCCAAGAAGCCGCCATAAGTATCCAAGATGGATGCTTGCTTCCTTGACCCGATGCTTGGTTACAGCCTGGTACAACACCCAAGCGCCATACTCCACCCAGCCCCCATGCCGGACTGGTTGAATCCGACCAAAAAAAAAAAAAAAGTAGAGTACCTGGCTCGAAGTAATCTATGTTTCTATCGTACGACGTGATCACTTGCCATTAATTTGGGCATAGAGGAAAATCCTATATAACAGTCCTCTCCCTGCCTGGACCGTGATTTTGTTTCCCGATTGTAGAGCATCTCGTGGGCTTTCCTGGTATAGAGTCTCGACCTCACCGAATTTTTTATACGCATTTTCCATACTACGCAGCGCGTCGTTTAATATAGTATATATTCACAGTTTACGAAACAATATGGTTGCTTTCAGCAAATTCGCCGCTCTCGCGGTTCTCGCAGGTAGCGCATCTGCGCATACCATCTTCCAGCAGCTCTGGATTAACGGTGTTGCTGCCGGTCAGAACAAGGGTATCCGTGTTCCTACGTATGTTGGCCCCGACTCTAATTGCCTATTGATCCTGAAGGTCAGATAGGTGAATGTATAATACACTCGGAGCACGAACTAACAGTGTGTATGTAGTTACAACGGCCCTATTACCGATGTTTCTACTAATGATATCATCTGCAATGGCGGTATCAACCCGATGGGCCCTGCCCCACAAGATATTCTCGATGTTCCTTCTGGTGCTACCCTGACCATGGAATGGCATCACGGTGGTAACGGACCTGATCCAAATGACTTGTCCGATCCAGTTGACCCATCCCGTGAGTAACCTCTACTATTTACCACAATTCCCAAGGTTATAGACTAGATTGCTGATATCAGAACAGACAAGGGACCAATCATGGTCTACCTTGCCAAGGTCGACAACGCTTTAACCCAGACTGTCACTGGTTTGAAGTGGTTCAAGATCTACGAAGACGGTCTCGATGTTGCAACCAATACCTGGGCTGTCGATAAGTTCTACGCCGATAAGGGTTTCGTTGACTTCAAGCTCCCAACTTGTATCCCACCCGGCAACTACCTCCTCCGTGGTGAGCTCCTCGCCCTGCACGGTGCCGGCAGCTACCCAGGTGCTCAGTTCTACGTATGTTCCTCTATGAACCGGTGAAAATCACCAGGATGGGGTGCTAACATTGGTGCTCACAGATGAGCTGCGCCCAAATCAACATCATTGGCGGTGGCTCTTCAAGCCCGCCAACCGTCAACTTCCCAGGTGCCTACTCTGGATCTGACCCCGGTATCCTCGTTAACATGTAAGTTGTTCCTATGCTATTCGATAAATACGTGGTTGATTCGCTGACTGTGTTCAAGCTACTACCCACCACTCACCACCTACGTCATTCCTGGACCTCGCCCATTCACTTGCGGCGGAAGCCAGCCAACTACTGCTACCACCACCACTGCTCCTCGCACGACGACAACGAGCACTACCTTGTCTCGAACCACCACCACTTCTAGCCGAACGACTACCCCTGCCACTACCACCAGCAGAACCACCACCACTTCGTCTCGCACCACCACTAGTAAGTTACCAAAGTATCTCCTCTATAAATTTAGTAAAATCAGATTGCTAACTTTGATTTTTTAGCCACTACTCGTACTACCACTGCTAATGGCGCTTTGCAGACCCAATGGGGACAGTGCGGTGGTGTCGGCTGGACTGGCCCAACTGCTTGCGCTGTCGGAACCTGCGTTGTCTTGAACCCATACTACTCTCAGTGCCAGTAAATTGTTGGCATAGTCGACGCTTGAAGTGTGGAGAAAGGGTTGGTTCTGGATATGACAGAATCCAGCCGATTGTACATAGCCATAATTTCATAACTGTGAATATTATATATCTAATTTATGAGCAAAAAGCCTTTTATTATGTTCAACAGTGTGTTGCTATCTATCATACATTCTAAGTGAGAGCTTTGTAGTGAATACCAAGATTATACAAGTGGCAGCAGCGAAAGAGGCCTCTTGCTGCTGTGATAATTGGACAGAGAGAGCCTTCGTTATGCTGGCGATATTCAAGGAGGACTTGACAATCTAATTGATGACGAGATGTCCAATAGCCAATGCATACGGTCATATGGGATCGCCTACAATTTTCGAACAGCTAAAGACCACTACCTATGATGCTATTTCCTCTTTATGCACTTGGTTTTCAGAGGTGTAAAATATTATTTTACAGAGAGTATGAGTAAACTGCTTATCCATCAGTTTGGTAAAGTATCATGACCAGCGATGTCGACAAATTGTGGTTTTGGGGTTCCATGTGTTGAAGGGAGCAAAATACCACAGCTGCAAGAGCTCCCTCACATCACCAAACAGTTTCACGATCAGGCTGGCTGGATTTAAGCGACGCCCCCAAAAGGAGAATTTAAAGGTTGTATGCACCCCTGTTTTTGTGCATGGCCTCAGTTTTGGCCGGAAAAAATATGAATGAGGCCACTCGTGACGGCTGTTGTGGAAGCCGGTCAGTCCGTCAGTCGGTCTTATGGACACTCTCTACTACGCCTATCTCCTTTTGAACCCTCCAAAAGCACATCTACATGACCTCCCTTTAGGTCACCTGTACCACTGTCTACGTTCCTTCCCAGACTAACCAGCAGTTCAAAATACCTTCAATTCTCCAAGCCGGCCTAAACAACACCCCGGAAATTTGGCTTTTTGGCGAACCAGCAGCTGGCATGCCTGGTCATGTTTAAACCAGTTCGATAAGCCTTGGGCCCGCTCTGTGTTCCACCTTTTCTCCCCCTGGAACTTCCCAGGTCACATTCCTTTCTGCCACCAAGCCGTTTACATTTCGATACACCGCCCACGCGGCCACTCAGGAGGCTACACCAATCGGGTGCTTCCCTGCAACCACCTGTTTTTCCATTCCCCAGCCTAATACACCGAAATTGGAGTAATCCCTAAGATCTTAAAAGGATAGTCCGGATCCCTAGGCTCCCGAATTTTAAGCTTTCCTTTTGGATGCCGGACATCGAAGCATCATACCCGCTATCGAGGATGAGGGACCCAGGTGGCGTTCAGCGGAATTCGCATTCGCGAAACTCCAGCACGAGTAACGGCGGAATAATTCAGGACGACGATATAACCGTGTTTCCCGGCGATGGCGACGATGACGGGCGCGACGGAGAATGGGGAAATGACAGCATGAGATCGACACCGGGGTATCCGGATGAGGATACGCGGCCGACGTCGAAGAAAGAGATCTACGGATGGTATAGCTACGCCTGGGCCTCTGAAGTTTTCGCGATATGTGCGATGGGGAGCTTTATACCGGTTTTGCTGGAACAGTTGGCGAGGGAGAAGGGACATCTGGAAGGTGATCCTAATGCCAGATGTCCGAGTTCCGCGAACTTGGGGAGTGGAGGCACAAAGAGCGGAGATGAAAAGGCTCCAGTGTGTATTGTAGACATACTGGGGATGAGCGTGAACACGGCGAGCTTTGTGATGTACACGTTCTCGCTGAGCGTCATGTTTCAAGGTATTGTTGTGTCGTTTCTGAAACCCGGAGAAAGGTAGCTGATGGAAATATCGCGGTAGCTTTTGTTATAATATCGATGTCTGGTGCGGCGGATCATGGTATGGATAAAACACCGCCTTAATGTTATAGCTTGGAGGCAAAGATGCTAACATTCATTTGTAGGACGTTATCGAAAACAACTGTTACTTCTCTTTGCCTACATTGGTGCGATATCGTGCATTTTGATGCTATTCGTAAACTCGAACCTCGTCGTCCTAGCTTCAATGCTCGCCCAAATCGGAAACGTAAATATCCCATGCCTACAATCCATATTTTAAAGGTATCTAAGCTAATAATTTGTACACAGGTTTCCTTCGGCGCCTCTTATGTTCTTCTAAACGCCTTTCTCCCCGTTATGGTCCGCAATCACCCCGATGTGCCAACCTCTGTTTCTGAATCCCGCCTACCGATCGATAATGGTGATCTTGACGACGAAGATATTCGCGCTGAAGATGCTACCCTCCTAGGCGGCCACGCTCCGTCCCCTAAAACTATCCCTGGCCAAAAATTGACACCCGCTATGAAAGTATCCACTCAAATATCATCTTATGGTATCGCGATCGGGTACTCTGGCGGCGTTCTTCTTCAAATAATATGCATAGGGATAGTGATGCTAAGCGGCTCGACTACAAACTCACTTCAAGTTTCGATATTCTGTGTCGGACTCTGGTGGTTCTTCTTTACCATTCCATCGGCTATGACATTACGACCGCGTCCTGGGCCACCGCTACCACTCGAGGATGGACAAAAGTTTACTTGGTACACGTATATTACTTACTCCTGGAAAGGACTGTTCAGGACTATCACCCAAGCAGCTAGGCTAAAAGATGTTGCATTGTTTTTGGTGGCTTGGTTTATGGTTTCTGACGGCGTTGCTACGATTGCATCCTCCGCAATCGTGTTTGCAAAGACGAACCTGGGAATGACACCGCCCGAGTTGGCTGCTATTGGTGTGATTATGCCGATTAGCGGTGTCATTGGAGCTTTCAGCTGGCCAAAGATTAGTACTTGGGCCGGCTGGAGCGTCAGTCAGACGATTTTGATTTGCATTGCTCTCTTTGCGGTCATTCCGTTGTATGGGTTGATGGGATTGCTAGGACCAGTCAAGAGAGCAGGGTTCGGTTTGACGAGGTAGGGTGTATATGGCTCGAATAGAGATACATAGAGAATATGCTAACCGAAGTTTTCACTTAGGCCCGGGGAAATGTACGCCTTGGCCATCTGGTTTGGATTTGTTCTCGGCGGTCAGGGTGGCTACTGCAGAAGCTTGTTTAGTGAACTGCTACCTCGAGGGTCGGAGGCCGCATTTTTTGCTCTTTATGCTATAACTGATAAGGTATTGTTTGCTTGATGCTTTCTTAAACATTCTAGACCTTGATTCTAACCCGTTTTCGATAATCCAGGGAAGCAGTGTCTTCGGTCCCACCGTCGTCGGGGTAATCACTGACAGATGGGGTGATATTCGGCTTGCCTTCTGGTTTATTCTCTGCTTACTTCTCGTTCCGCTACCATTCTTATACTTTGTCGATGTGGACAGAGGTAAGCAAGCCGCTGAAGACTTTGTAAAGTCGCAGCGATCGAGGGAAGGGATTGAGGAAGAGGAGGATTTCGCTAACAGGTAGAGGGGATATTCATCAGTAAGAGTAGAGGGGGCGACCTGATTGCCTTTTCGGTTTGCTTCTCAATTTCGTCTTATTTAGCATGCATCATATACCTGGGCTGTTGTTTTTTCGTTGGCATTTGGGTTTCCATGATCGTATGATCGAACGAGTTTGATAATGTGGGAGCACTTGTATTATTATGAGTATGACAACGGCTTTTTTTTTAGATGTATTACTAGTCATTATTTGATATTAATACTCTATCGCTATAATATCCATGATCGTCGACAAGTAAACTGTCATCCTCGTGATGCCCCGCCGTTATTCTACATCCGTAACCATCTATATTTTCAGAAAAATAACTCCGAAATCCAACCAACCGCCTGTACAAACGACATTCTATCCAATGTTACCCAAGAGTGACGCGATTCAAAGAACAAGAAACCATCTTTAAGAAGCCTGGCTTTGACCTTCCCGCTCATACGCCTTAACCCTACTAAAGTAAAAGGGTTTATCATTCTTCAACGAGAAAACTCCTCTATCATCTGTGAGCCTATTCCAGCTAGTATAACTGTTCCAGGCCAGTCGATCACCATATCCCCTCCGTCCGGTAATACCCTTCGGTCGCATCTTCAAAGTCAAATCTAACATGTATACGTATCGGCCGTCTCTGGACGACCCCTCCGTCTCGACCTCGATTCTGCTGCCGAGTTCCTCGGCGTCAGACGAGGCGGTGGGGGAGGGATATGTTAAGGGGTTGAAGGAGACGCGCCAGCGGCCGGGGAGGAGGCCCTTGAGATGGTGGAGAGAGGATGGGAGGGTAGGAGCTGTTAGAGGGTTTTGATGATGGGTGCTGGAGGCGCTGGCGGTGAGGGATTTGTAGTTTTCGAGGGTGATCGAGTGGACTACATCGCCTGGTTCGGTAGGGGTGAGGAGAGTAAGGACAAAGCCTGAAGGGAAGAAGCGAACTATCAAATATATGGGGTTAGTTTAGTTTTGGTGCGATGAAGTGGCGAGGAGGCTTACGGTATCGGTAATATGTTACCTGGTGGATTGGATTGGAAAGTGTCAGGTTGGTGTTGACGGAATGGCCGCTGCGGAAATAGGAGCATGTTGAAATGTAAACACCGTTATACCGAATTCTCGCCCTTTCGATGAACATAGTTCGGTATGAGGAATTATACTTCAGAACCTCGATGTCATTGGATGGGCGGGTTGGGAGGACAATGGAACTTTCTTCGACGTCATCTTCGAGATCCTCCTCTTCAAGAATCGCAAGGCTCGAAAGCGTGGACGATAAGTTGTCCACACTCGAGATATCCTCCCCGGAACCTATTCTCTGAGCTAATGGCTTTCCTTTGGTATCACAGGCCCAGAGCGGCCCCCAGACCATTCTAGACCAAGCATCCTCACATAGATTCTTCCATATCTGCCGTTCAGAATACACAAGATAACAGAAAGCCTTAGAAACGGCAACACAGCGAACGAAAGAAGCCACGTCTGTCTCTGCTAGTCGAGAGAATATTTGAATGAGAATCTCGCGGGGAACTCTGGAGATTGGGCACGGCGGTGGCTTTCTCCACGAGTCCTTGCCTTTCAGGGACGCAAGGTTGATTTCGGTTCCTGGGATAATAGGAATAGACCCGAAAGTATGAACCAGTTCAGCGGTTGGAAGGATAGCTGCTTCATCCTTCGGTGTAGATACAGGCTGCTCGCCGGTCTTTGCCTGTCCCGATGTGCTTTGCCGCGGGAAGTATTTCTCTTTATACTTATCATGAACTTGGGTATCCATCTTGAAGGCTTTTCGATATAACCTCACGCTCTCATCAGTCTTACCTTCTCTCTCCTTCTCAACGGCGGCTTCATAGTGCTCCAGTGCGGTTGTGATAACTGAACCTCCCAATATCCGCTCTCCTGAGCTAAGACTGGGAGTTGGCTTGGCATCTAAGTCTAAGCTTCTAATGGCATCTTCGTGATGATCGTGCTGGCCATGCAGAATGTGGCCCGGAGCGTGGTGAATATCATCGCGAACGCTTTGAGACTGCCGTCTTCGATGTGCACTAGTTTCAGCACGGGAAGGCGCGGCAGTACCAGCCTGCGCCGGCGCAGGCGTAGGAGCAGAGCCAGAAGACTCGCCCTTGGATTGGGAAGTCGCCGGCTGCTTGGTCGACTTCAAGTCTTCCTTCCATTGACGGCGGAAGGACTCCAGTTCATCGGCGAGTTCGCCGGACGAGGGTTTTATTTGGTTTGGCGGGTTATCGGACATTTTTGCGTTGTATTTGTGGTGATAGCTTTGGTTATCTTGAGGCGCAGAAGTGCAAGCAGTGGAAGCTGTATTATTAATGCAGCTGAAAGCTCTTGGTTGGAATCGAAGAAAGCAAGAAGTCTTAGTTTATATTAGCTTGGTCGAAATATACAAGATTTAACATGCGATTGCCACCTACAAAGATTGATACCTTACGTTAAGATTGGAAACGTTTCTAGCTTTTGGGGAAGCTGCGGGTACCAAAGTTTATAAGCAGGTAAAAGGGAGCCCAGGAGTGCACTCAAGTTCAGAC
>LDUD01000074.1:541487-554499 GCA_012184295.1 Dactylella cylindrospora
GAGGTGTGCGAGTGACTGAGGTGAGTCCTTTTAGTTAGCAATTATTACTATAGCTGGCCTGTCTAGTACAGTGCTGGTAAAACTAAAAAAAAAAGTTACCGGAGGAGGAGCAGAAGGAAGGGGGCTAGTATCAGCCCTTTGTGTTGGTCTCCCCCCTAATACATAATTGATTGTTGGAAATGAACGGGATTGAATGGATTGACTTACCTACCAACTTGACTGCCTTGCGGTCTTCGATATGCGGGAAACAATGGCGGTGGTGGCGGGAATTTGCGAAAAGAAAAGGACCTCGGGGAAAGAATTCCTGCCTGTCGGTTTTTATGATCGATCTAATTTTGCTTTTGTAGGAAACTCGATACTCTCTTCTAACTTTCCCTCCTATTTTCCTCGATGCGAGTGTATAAAAAAAAAAAAATAATAATTTTTTTTTTCTTACTCTGTCACCAGTTTCTAGGCACTTCTGTACGCGATGTAGGTCGTGAAAAATAAAATAAAAATTTTCCTGCGCTTGGGGGATATTCCTTTTTAATCGCTCTCTCCGCAGATTCTCGGGCTGGCTGCACTTTGGCAGGAGGCTGAGCTATGAGAAGCAATGCAATGAGCCGTAAGAGGTTCCCCCGTACCACACAGAAGAATTTCCCCGATTCAGAAGTATCTGAAGCTCGGAGCCGACAGCTGTATCGGAAATGTTTACGGAAGCATATCCTGATGAGAGCGTAGCTTCCGTTTGCCTTTGAGAGCCTTGAAGGTTATTCAATATCTTCAATACCCTTTCTCTCTCGCGTAATCCCTTGGGAAGAGTGAAAAGATATTAAGAAGGGTAAAGAGGATAAAGAGAGGTGAATTGGGAAAAGAGGAGGTGAAGCCCGCTGGAATTTGCCCACTCTTTCACCGTTTCTGCTTTTGCGAATGAATAATGCCTAAGCTTGTGCATTCAATCCCGCCAGGATTTGGGGGAACAAAGCGATGGCTTAATTAGAGAGGTTGATTGATTGAATTGATTTGATGGGGGCTATTATTATGTGGTTTTAGTAGCTGGACGGGGGCACCAGCCGGTAGGGGAGCCTTGGAAAACTAGAGTGACTTAGTCGTCAGTTGGGTGAGTGGGCGGGATAGGGATTGGGTCCCGGCCGGGCTCCCCAAAAAGATACAAGTCAACAGAATAGACAAGAGTTGCGCTCCACCAATGCTGGCGGGGGTGTCTTGTTAGCCTTGGGTCAAAGTGCTGGATAGACTTTGGGGTGCAGTAAAACGTGGTTGAAGGCGAAATTGCAATCGAAAGGCTGGATCGTGGTAAACCGCTGGCTAAAACGATAATATATAAAATTGGTAATGTTCTGATTACTTCTATTTCATCAGCTATGCAGGATGCAACCAAGCTACCTGGGAAGCGATGAAGGGAATCAAAGAAATTATTTGGGTATTATAGATATTTTTGGGTACACGGACAAGTGACCGTTACTGCAGCTGGGGGGGAATGAATATCAAGCACGGATTATACGTATGGTACCAAGCACTAAACGAGAGAGCAGGCCATCTCCGCCGACCATGCAGAACTTTGCAGGAGACAACTGCTGGAACAAGTATTCTGTCGACAGCATGTCTTGTGTCTATTAAGCTCAGCTTGGACCTTTTTCGGGACTGACTCTACCGCTGGAGCCAGCGACCCGGCACAACTTACTCTTAGCGTGCGATACCCATTGCATGGCGTACAGAACCGCAAATTCACTAGGCAAGATTCGGCATGGAGCGAACCCACACCCTCATTCTTGGTATCCTGAAATCTGGGCACATTTGTTTTAGCGGGATGCACAAGTGGAGGCCAAAAGGAAAAGGGCGGGAGCGTAGGCGAATGGAAAAAGAAACGCCAGAAATGCTGGCGAGAAAGGGATCGAAACATCCCCCGAGTGGAAAAACAAGGACGATACTGTCCCAAAGCCTTCGACTCGTCTTTTTGAAGTGCAAATAAATAATTTTTTGCTCACATGTACTGGTACCTGCTGGCGACTGGTGATATCTGTTTATTCCGTCACTGGAGAGGAATTCTCCAACTGAAATCCGATATGTTTCGCTTATCTTTCTCAAGCGAGGGGCCTTCCTCAGCCACCTGCTGTCACAAGTCGGCTGTGGCTTGTTAAAAGGTATGGCATGGAGGTATCCTTGAATAAGCATCAGATGCCCACCGTCGGAGAAAGACTGCGCTTGCAGATACTCTAAATAGGCATGTTGAACAGCCTACCCTCCCCCCTTCTATAAGGATCCACGCCGAAATCTTGATTAGAGCTTTTGTCAGACATTATGCGTTTACAGGAATCTTCAGACGAACGGGATAGTTCTCAGGAGACTACGTCAGCAGGTAAACAATGGCATATTTTGAGATGCCGTAGAACCAGTTCAATGCCTCGTTCAAGCTATAGTTTGGAGACGTTGGATGGGGTGCTCCTTTGAGGGGTTGCATAAGTAGCTAAGAACGCAGGTTTATTGTATATCTGTGACGAGATACATGTTGCGTTGATTGAATCAGTGATGCTTGGCTTATGGAGATGCTCCTTTTTTTTCGTTCTACTTCCCCAAAGTCCATCATGTGCCAGAATCAGAAGGACAAACGGAAAATCCGATATTTGATGGATGATGTCCACGGAAACTGCTTTGAAATGTCCTGCTACAGCACTGCACCGATGGAGACTTTTGGCCTTCTTTATTCTTATGAGAATCGTAGATCACCTCTCCGCTACACCGAACAGGTTCTCGAAAGAAAAACTGCATTTTGGACTGGGGAAAAGACTGATCTATCTGAGGCGGGTTGGACGAGGATTCATCACAACAGGTCTAAAACAGATAGTGCTATCTCCACTTATCTCCACTGCCCATTACATCCAACTTGCCTAAGATATGTAAGCAAATTGTGCGGATCATAAGAGATATAGTATTCCGTCCAGCAATAATAATAATACTCTAAAAGACGCGGCAAAAAATACGAAGGGATAATATTATCACCGTGAAAAGCAATATGGATTTATAGGGGCAAATAGTTTGCCTGCGTGGACGTCGACAATGAAAACAAATTTTCTGCCGCGTCAACGTTAACGTTGGCTGGCTGTAACGGACATTTATTGCACAGATCTTATAGCATGGTAATCAATCCAGCCGTCCCTTACCCTAGAGTCTGGCCCCATTAATATCGCAAATAAGGTGAGCATTTAATTTGCTACAACCCACTTAACTTAAAGACCCAAGCGAAATCACGGGATGTAAGGCTCGTCTCACAGGATTCCGCGAAGCTAGTCCAGGTATCGCTATCAGGGTACATTCCATCTGATTTCATTCCCTCTTTTCTATGCTTGTGAAAGGAAGGTAGGGAAAAACGTAAACATCGAGCTCAGACCACCAAACAACCACAAGTGAAGGGTTCTATGGGGCTCGAGCCGACAGAGACACTTATCTGACACCTTTCGAGACGATAGCTAGTGCACGCTTGGATGTAGAAAAAAATTTTTTTTTTTTTTTTTTTTTTTTCTTTTACCACCCTTTACCAATAGTGAGAATCATCCCATTCGCCGCCGCTAGTATCTGTGGATTCGAGTCTTTTACCGGATTCCTGGGCCTTCCACCAGGTCGCGCATCTTTTACCAAAAGTCCACATCCGAACCGTTCTATGTGAAAATCATTCTAGATGTCAAAAAAGTGACCGGCAAACACGAGACCGAGCGAGGGCTGTCCATGGAGCCTGTTATGCTTAGCATGCAGTACTATTGCTGTCCATCCAAGGTCCACAATCGAGAAAAAGAAAAAGGAAAGAAAGGGACAAAAGGACCTCCCCAAGTCGACCGAAATGAGGCCCCTCAATAATATCACGTTTTTATTATCACAATCACGTTCTTGAACGGGGTCAGCCGTTATGTTTTTTTTACTTACTTGATCAACGGCGTGGTTTCCCTATCCGCTCGAAAAGTCCCTTTATCTCGGCTGGCCGATTTGACTGCCCCGAAGGTCTGCGATTCGCTGATGAGAGCCTTCTTATCCCCACCAACCCTCTTTTGGGTTTTATTCCCCCAATTCAAATTTCTTTTTTGCTAAAGTTTTTGATTAACATGCACGACTGCAAATATAAACGGGCAGCAGTTATTGGGGAATATGAAAGGCCGAAGAAGGGACCTGCAGAACCGAACGAGCCCAAGGGTGGGAGGGCGTGTTTCAACATTTTTCATGTGGTGCTGCGATTCGCGACTGCCTGGTTTGGGTAGTCTCACCACGATTCGCCTAGCGAAGAGAAGGCTTGCAGGAAACAAACCAGAGCGAGCCGTCGATACATATTCCTTTAACTCCTGACGGTTGAGAGTTTTGGTTTCTTGTTGACGGTCGGTGCTTTGCCTGCCTTGTGCGAATCAAAAATAACCATGTTGGTGGTCCTGAGGTCTTTTATGTCTGGATGGATGGCCAGTTCCTGAACTTTCCTTTGCCGGGGCGCACCAGCGAGCCGGAACATCAGGTTCTTCTTGGCTCAAATAAGAAGACTGAAACCGCTGGGCTTGTCCATTATTGGCTAAAGCCGGTCAGGTTGGAGTGGGCGGATGTGAGCCTTGAACCCCTGAACCATGCTCGGGTCGCCTTTAATCAGTGTTGATGCAGCCTATCGGCGAGACTCTCGAATGAGAGAACGAGGACCACATTAAGGATGCCCGCCAATAATGGGGGATACGGGGTTCTTGTTCTACTTGTCTCTTTGGAGGCTTTTTCGTGGAGGTCACAACTTTTTTTTTTTTTTTTTTTTTTGGTCGGTTCGGTCTAGGGATTCTCTGACAAGAAGAAAATATAATTTTTTTTTTGTTTAATTGAAGTTGAAAAGAAAAATAACAAAAAAAGATACACCAAAGGGAAATCGATTACCAAAGAATACACTACCTTCCTTTCCAGTAACCCTGATTCCCTTTTCTTTTCCTTTCGATCATTTGGAATTCGCATTTTGATACGACCTCTTCTGGACCTTGAACATCTTTTTGCGACTCCTGTCCCTCTTCATGCTACGGCATTCCATTCGTTAGGTAGACAGGACTGGTTCTTTTTTCTTGTTGTCGAATCACCTATCCTTACATCCCGCGTTCCTCAGAGCGATTACCTTGGTCTATCTATTCTTTTCTTAAGTTTGTGGAAAGCTTGGTTGTATCAAGGGATATGTCCTAAGTTTTGGTCTTTCTTATCCCTTCATTCCTTATCCTTTAAAGATTCGTCTGGGTTTATTCTTATCGGCCAATTCGACGTTGGAAAAGTTTCAATTCAAGAATTATATACACCCCAAGCAACTTACTAGCAGCGGGATTTCGTCTTTTAGAAAAGATCACGCACTGCATTGGTCGAAATAACTTTCTCACGTACGGTTTTATTGCAATTGTCATTCGTTTAACGGCCTTATGATGACGCTGTTCTCAAACCCCCTTGCTTGCCGTATTTGAGCCTCACGAGCTGCGACATTGATCGAATTTCTCCCCTTTATAAAACTGGATATCCATAACCAACAACGGTTTTTAAAAAAAAAATAATTACGAAAAACCATGGATGATCATATTCTTAGGCCTAGGGAGTCGGAGAGCGAAGATGGAATGCACAGTGACAACTTTGTCCCGATTCAGCGTATGGGTTCGAAATCTTTCAGGAGACACAAATCAAGATCAAGGAGTAGGAATGGATCCTCATCACCACAAAAGATGGGGAGGTATACACCCCCATTAACAAACGGCCGATATTCCCCTACCAAAAATGGCCATGTCAAAGATATACCCGAAGAACCAATCTCGATACTCGACCCGCGCCGGTTTACACCCACACTCCACGCAAGCTTAGTTGCTGAGATTCTAAGTCTTAGACGGGAACTTGAAGCCAAGTCGGGATTAATCGAGAGTCTCGAGACTGACTTATCAGTGGCGAGGGCGGAGACGGAAACCACAGCCACCTCTGTAGCATCTGCACGCAAGGAGGCGAGGGATGTTAGACAACAGTTGAAACAGAAAGAAAATGACGAGGCTCTCGAATCCCTTTCCTACGAGCGTGATCAAGCGCTTGAAACCGTCGGGGAGCTTAAGCGCCAGGTTGAGAGATTAACGAAGGCACGACGGAAGGCTGAAGATGACTTGGAACGAAATCGACAAATAACGGATAGAGAACGATCAGAATGGGATTTGAGCAAACGGTCGTTGGAACACAGAGTCCATGTCGCCGAGGGAAGGCTGAAGACCCTGCTGCAAGAAATTGCTTCTGCGAACGAGACAAACAGCGATGAGACGCTGAACAATCATATGCCCCACCCGGAGAGCATTGTGAGACCTGTTAGCAGAAATAGCATAAGATCCATAGCCTCCTCTATCTCCGAAGGTTTGGACGCCGAGAAGGGCGGTATTCGGTTTTCCATGATCAACGTTGAGGCTTCCCAGTCCGGTTTGCGCCTTGCCGATGAACTCGATTTCATTGATGAGGTTGACGAAACCTCAGAAGCTGAAACAGAAGCGTCAGTGTACCCCGAATCTGTCGCAGAAATGCCACACGATGCCATACCTGATGTAACCGAAGCGGAGTTATCAAGCGAGGCTGCCCCAATCGACGCAATCAACGAGAATCTGATTCCTTCGAGAAGATCGTCTGGTGCTTTGTCGCCATTCTTCGCAGATGATAAGTCCGAGGTCACCGAGGTCACCGTTATGGCTGCGGATGAAGAGGAGCTTCAAGATCTAAGAAGGGAAAACAAGCGCCTCATGGAAATGGTGGAACAACTCGGAGAATGTATCGAGCTCGAGAAGCAAGAACGAGAAAATTTCCGAAACGCCATGACTAACGATTTAGCTGAATGGAAAGAGAAATATGATATACAAACGGAAGCCTATAAAGTTCGAGAATACGAGGAACAGCAAGAGCGGGAAATCCTTCAACGTGAACACCAAGATCAACTTGAATTATTAGAGTCGATAGCAGCGGATACGCAACACCAACTTGAGCTCCTAGCGACAGAAAGGGCGGAGTTAAAACGGTCGATGGAGGCTTCTCTAAGGGCCAAACAGGACGAATTGGACGAAGAGAACACGCCAATAGTGGAGAGCGTTCTCCACTCAATTCTTGAAGAGGTTTTGGACGAGACTGTCGTGGTCGAAGAACTTCCTCCCATCATTGAGCAAGAGGAAGAGGAGGAGCCTGTCGTTGAAATGGTTAAGGCGCCCCAAACACCGAGGAACAGCATAATATTCCATGAAGAAGAGCTTCCTCAATCTCCTCGCGAGATTTCGGCAAACCAAAGCCGAAAGAGAATATCTCTTATCGGGCCTGTATCCCCTCCTCTTAGCCCACCATCTACAGCCACTCGTCGATCTTCAGCAATTTTGTATACCTCTTCAGAAGTCCAGACTACTCCTGTGGTTATTGCAGAGCCAGGAGTCGACGTTGGATGCCAAACCGACAAGCCTCCTACCCCTCCACAATCCCCTACCTTTATCATACCTTCTATCACGATACACCCGCCTCCACCTGCCATTATCAGCTATGAGCCTAAGCCTACCCGAGATGCAGCGTGTCAGACCTTCCAGCCACCTCAGACCAGATCAAGCTCTATGCAAACAGAGGTTATTAAGGTGGATGCTCGTGTCTTGCTGAAGAACTTTGTTCCCCCGCCCCAAAGAGAAGCGCCAAAGCCTCCAACTGCCGCTCCAGTTCCCCCACCCGCTGAGCCGGTTGTCCCAGTTAGCCCTCCTCCCGTAATCACATCGCCTCCCATCAGCAGTCCACCAAGCATTAGTTCGCCACCTAGTCTCCCAGAAAAGAGTACTAGACGGCCAATGCGAGCGCCATTGTCGCGCCTGAACACTGCCCCAGGTTCCATTGCCATAACACAGATTCCTGAAAATCCGGCTCAATCTCCTCCTTCAATCCAGAGATCATTATCTGAGGATGCAGTTGCACCACTTCCCATTATGTCGCCAAACGGTGTGTTCAGACCGCCAAGAACAACCTCACTATGGAGATATAATGATATACCATCTGATGAAGATGACGATGACGTCGATATAGTGGAAGAGGCGGAGGATGAGTTTAAGACTGCGTTGTCAGCACCAAAACCACCTAAACCAAAGATGGGCGATGGTATTGCTGCACCTTCGAATAGAGATAGCATGCTTCCGAAGCGACACCCAAGCATTAAGCGAAACATCGCTACCGGCAAGCCTATGCTGCCTGCAAGAGCGTGGGGTCATACCATTCCGGGATCGAGCAGTCGCCGGATTAGTGGTGTTCCAGTTGGTCCGCCATACCCTGTTCCTCTAAGACATAGCTCTAGGAAGCTGCCTCCTTCGATCACTAGTTCCAGGGCTAGTAGCCCGTCGCCAATGCCTGGTGGTATCAGACGTACTCGAAACTCTATTAGAAAATCGAGGTCTGCGCTTGCGTTGACAGCAGAAGGCTCCGTCCGCACGCGGTCGCCGCCGCCTATGTCTTTGTCATCCGCGGCACCAGAGAGTCCAACAGATATCCCCCCACTGCCACGCGATACGATACTGCCTAGCTCGATGAATAGAGGTGGTTTTACTAGTCATATGCACAGATACCAGGATTCAAGTCTTACCGGTACCGCTTCCGTGGATAGCTCTCAGCATCAGACCAGTGTGGTTGATGCCATTGCTCAGACTATGGTCGGTGAGTTCTTGTACAAATACGTTAGGAAGAGGTTTGGTCAGATCCAGGACTCGCCTCAGGGATGGGAAAAGGACGATGGCGGTTCCGGTGCGAGACACAAACGTTGGGTTTGGTTGGCTCCTTATGAACGTGCCGTTATGTGGTCGACCCGCCAGCCTACGAGCGGAACGGCCTTGCTCGGCAAATCTGGACGGAAACGTAAGTCTAACGCAGTGAAACGGGTCGTCGACGACATATTTTCGCTAACGCCATCGGGTCCAGTGCTTATCCAATCCGTGCTTGACGTCAAGGACGACACACCGGCACCAAAGGGAATTACCCTTTACAACCGCTCCATCCTCATCCTCACACCTGCTCGAGCTCTCAAGTTCACTGCGACCAACCAGGAACGACATTACACTTGGTTAATGGCTTTATCCTTCCTCGCACACTCCTCTCAGTCTCCCGGAACTGCATTGACGTTGCCGCCCGCGCTGCCTTTCGAGGTCGAGCAGCTTACTCATCGTTCCGAGACGCGAGAAGGGAAAGGGAAGGAAAAGGTCACCGCGCCATCCTATATGTCCGGAAACGAGAGCGAATACTACGAAACTAGGCCTAACTTCCAGAACCCCTTCTCTGCCAACGGTAGCTTCACCACCAACCACAGCGCATACACATTCTCGAATCCAGACGACCATCATCCAGGAAACCGCAGGACTAGCCGATATGGCAGGGGAGGCTCCCACGACAGCGCCNNNNGCGTAGTCTCCGACGACAGCGCCGCCGACTACCCAACCGTTGCAAGACACTCCCGCAAGAGATCCAACACCGCCTACCCAGCAATTCCAAGGATGCCACCTGCGAGGAACTTCACTTCCCCCACTTTCAGCGGCAGCGGATACTCTGGCGGTCACAGAGTCTCAAATTCCATCACAAGCTCCGACTTTAACTGCAACATCCCAGTACATAGCGACAGAAACAGCATGATTTCCTACGGAAACAGCGTCAACAGCGGTCCATCTGCCGGTGGAAACTTTTTCGACGCTATACCTACTGGTACCATGCGAATGGAGGCCTTCATCGATTCCACCCCCAAGAGAGGAAGTACCTATGGTGAAGATGACTTTTTTCCTGATCTCACACGAGCTTTCCAAGGCCGATCGAGCAACCGAAATAGTCGAGTATACCAGCGGGAGAAGAATGGATTCCTAGACTACTATGGCGGTCCAGATGATCCTTATTACAGCAAGAGTCGCTACAGCGAGGAAGATGACATGATGTATCACCGTCGTGATAATCTCTTTGCCGGCTTTTAATTTATATATTGTATACAAGCTAGTATATACATGAAATACCCCCCAACTCCAATAATTTGGACCCTCCTTTCCTTTCCTATTCTATCTCCTTTTTCTCTGAAAAATATTTGGCGGGTGCCGGTGCCTATGAACATCTATGATGCATTTATTTCAATGGCGTTTTTCTTTACCTCTTTTTTCTTTTTCTTAACCTTTTGGCAAAGTGACCAAAATACCATATTGATCTTCGATTTCCTATTTTGATATCTTTTGTGTTACACAAACAAAAAGCTTGCACGGTGTGCGGAGTAACTTTATTTGTCGACGAAACTATTGTCACACACACTCTCTCTTACCATTCATTTCCTTACCTATAATCTTAACTGTTTTAAAAAAAAGAAGAGTTGTTGCTTTCTTTCTTTGGTTGTCTCTACACTATCGAGAAACCTTTTACCTTTTTATTTGGGAATGTGGAAACATAAAAGTTAAAATCTAATGTATCCTAGATGTAATATCTTTCCCTTTATTCTTTTCTATGTAAATAATCTAGATGGATAAGGCCATGTGAATGGCGAACAAAAAGATGTCAGATTTAACCTAGTATATTTTCACATGCCTTCAACCTGTGCAAGCATTAGTAGACGTGTTACATGCTTGACGATAGCTCTGAACTTGCAGCTAATCATGAATCGCTGTCACGCTCTCCACCGATAACGCCATTCCAGAACAAACGGCATGCCAGATCTCGACCTGCACGCTGCAGACATAAGGGGTCGCATCCCGATCCCTCAAACGCCACAAGGTAACGAAAGACCCTTTTATCGAATCCCAACCATCATGTCAGCATCGACTGCCAAACGCAAAGATCCCAGACGTAGCATGCAGGGGAAAACCCGCAACCCTCTCAAGATCCAACCAACAAGGACCGTGGTTTCTGCATTCAGAAAAGGGAACAGCTCCTGTGCCTGCCGTTTTAAGGTGCGGTTGCTGTGGTGAGCGGAAATGCGAGCCAAGACCACCCGAAACAAGAAAATTGGCAGCGTTCTTGGCTGATTCTTGTTTAGCCAGAGAACTTTTTTCGGCCGGCCCAAAGGCAGCCAGCTGGTTGGGAAACCTGAATTTTTTTTGGTTGTTTGCTGTAGCTCCTTTCCGTTGGTGGAAATCGGTTCTGTGCAACCGATTTAAACTGGAAAGAGTATGATGTTAGGGGGGTCTGCACAGTGGGGTGGGCTACTCTTCGCTGTGATTGAACGAGATGAGGGAACCTTAGATCTTGGTTATTATGTCACCGCCGCGCCCACTGGTTTGTTCGATCTGTACCTGTTTTTTCTCGTTACCAAAGGGGGACCATCTATAGATCGTCTCTATTGCGGCGACACTTGGGAGGCAAAAGGTGAGGAATTAAGGAAGTTCATGTGCGCATTTCATCATCGAGGTCCCCACAGCTATATTCACGAATTCCGATAGTTCTTTCCCATATTTCGCCATAGTCTCGGCTTTTTTCCTTTTGCATACGATTATCTGTTGACGACTCTTTACGAAACAAAAGCCCGACCTGGATTGTCAGTCTAACGCTTAGTATAGTAATCGATCCTCAACCAGCGACGAATAATTCCCAAACACTAGCTGCGGGGTTGGAGAAAGGATATTTAGAACTTGCGACTCCCAGGGTTCGATAATTGATAAAGGCAGAAAAAGCCACCATCTTTTCCTTTACGAGCTGCTGTCAATATTATCCCGCCTTTTGCAAAGCATATCTCTCGACATTGCATTCTGTTGCAACTCCGGAATTCAACCGTATAAGCGACCCTTGCCGGAATCTAGATTTTCGAAACAAGCCTTTTCTTAGAAGCGGAAAACGACCCAAGAGCATTTCTCGTCGGTATTTCTTTCAGCTGCCAAAGGTAATTCGGACCCATCTCCCTGAGTGTTTTTTTGATGCATAGTACCCAGGCCTACGGCGCAGCGATTTAAGCATTACCATATAGCCGATGGTCTATTGTCGGTTAGGTACGAGTATTGGGAAGCGCTACTGTGCCCGTAGATAGGTCAGAAGGCCTGTCCTGTATGCTGTAGGGGAACCTTGACGGTTTTTCGTGCCCGGCAACCGAAACGAAAAGTCTCGTAGTAGTCGTCCAGGTCGCACATACGGGCTCCACCACTCCTTACCCCCTTGAGGAAGCGGCGAGTTGAGAGAGAGGCCTCCCTTTACTGACCTGCTTTTTACAGGTTACAAGATTAGACAATTTCTTTCCTCTCTTTCTCGTTTTTAACATCAGTAACGAATAACGACGATATCATTCCTATTCCTTTCCAACAAAAAATAAGACGGGCTACAACTTGATTATCGACGAACCTCGAATAAAGTTTTTTTTTTTTTTTCCAATTTCAACTAGTCGAACGGGGTATCTGAGCAGCTAAGCCATCGAGCCAGCCAGCTGTCAACGCAAAGTGGATCCAATTGTTTTTGGCAGTCGTCCCCTTTGTGGCTAAAATCCGGGAGCAGCTAAGTCAAGGTCAGTCAAAGGGAGAATGGAGGCAAAAGACATCCCTCTAAATGCAGGAAGGAGAAGAAAGAAGAGGAGAAATCTTTTCAAGTCTACAACAGCTTTTAAAGAATAATATTTTCCTTCTCCTCGGATATAATTCTGCATAGCACAGCCTTAAAGTTGTCGTATGTCGTCGTCCTCATGAATTATCTTTTTTTTTTTTTTTGATATATTTAATTTTACAATTTGCATGTTCGTCGTAATCAGCATTCCAAAGCTGTTTTGGTTGCTAAGTGAAGCTTTCCTTGTTGGGACACACCCAAAGCTAACGTTAACCACCCTTTTTCAGAGGTCCCACCACACAAATACAAACCAGATCTAGATTCAAGATCTCGACAACGACAGATAGGATAGGACTGTTGACTGCGGTCTTGAAGGACGGACCCAAAAAAAACCAAGCCGACCGACAGTGAATCACGATATTGGCTATTTCATACCGGCCCAGCCATGAGAATATCGGTCTTTCGTTAAATCAATCCTTTTCCCAAAGCAATTATCCTTCATTCGCCCCTATTGACACTC
>LDUD01000074.1:554537-573009 GCA_012184295.1 Dactylella cylindrospora
TTGTTTGGGATCTTGAGCCGACCGAACGGAACCTCTACCGGCAGCGTATTTTCATTTAATCCCTAGCCGATTGGATTCTAGTTGAAGAAGGATATTTGGAAACTTGAAGGAAATATTGGGTAAAAAAAGAAAAACCCGCCAATATTCCCTGGGGCGGATAGCGTTATAAACGACGGCCCACAATGTCGTCGATATCAAGTATAGCGTCGTCTACTATGGAGGCGATAGCATCGGCTACCTCTGAAGCGGCCGCAGCGACATCTACTCATGCATCGTCGCATAGCTCGAGACCGCCTGCGTATGTTGATATTATTCCCCAGTGATAATATCTGACTGACGAATTACTAATTCCTTCTTTAATATCTAGATACAAGGCCGTTGGTGTTGCACTCGCGGTCGCATCAGGAGTTTTCATCGGTGTCTCCTACGTACTCAAGAAGAAAGGTCTATTACAGGCTAATCTCAAAGACAATGCAAAACCTGGAGAAGGAGTTGGATACCTAAAAAATGCTTGGTGGTGGACTGGTATGATTCTTATGATTGTGGGAGAAATCTGCAACTTTGCCGCCTATGCATTCGTCGATGCCATTCTGGTTACACCTCTCGGGGCCCTCTCTGTCGTCATTACCGCCATCTTGTCTTCCATTTTCTTAAAAGAAAGATTATCGTTCGTGGGAAAAGCGGGATGCTTTGTGTGTGTGGTTGGCAGTGTTATCATTGCTATAAATGCCCCAGAGCAGTCCGCTGTCAGTACAATTGAGGATATGAAGCGTTACATTATTGCCCCCGGGTTTTTGTCATATGCAGGCGTCGTTATAGCTGGTTGCATATTCATTATCCTTTGGGTCGGTCCACGATATGGCGATAAAAGTATGCTGGTGTATCTCACCGTGTGCAGTCTTATTGGTGGACTGAGGTGAGTTATACTACTGCCCCAAAGCTCCAGGAGAAATTGCTAACATTTCGATGTAGCGTCGTTGCGACTCAGGGATTAGGAGCAGCTGTTGTTGCACAGGCAGCTGGAACACCGCAGTTCAATAACTGGTTCCTATATGTCTTGCTTATCTTTGTCGTCGCCACCTTGCTGACGGAGATATATTACCTCAACGTATGTTCCACAGACCTAGCACCGTCCCCATGAGTTAATGCTAATCCCCATGTAGAAAGCTTTGAACATCTTCAATGCCGCTCTTGTCACACCAACTTATTACGTGATCTTTACTTCCGCTACTATTGTCACTTCTGCAGTCTTGTTTCAAGGTTTCAAGGGAACTGGTGCACAAATTGCAACCATTGTCATGGGTTTCCTCCAAATTTGCGCAGGAGTCGTTTTGCTACAGCTCTCCAAATCCGCAAAGGAAGTTCCAGATACGGCTGTCTTCCGAGGAGACCTCGATCAGGTCAAGATTGTTGCAGAACAAGAAGAACCAGAATCTGAACCAAAGGCCGACGCTATCCGTGGTACTGCTGCTATTATCCGACGAATGAGTACTGTCCGAAAGCAAGCCGAAACGAGAGAAATGCAGCAAATTCACGAAGACCATCTACGTGATATCAGAGAGAAAGATCACCTTAGTCCGAACGTAATCGTTGAGTGGGATGGATTGAGACGAAGAGTTTCTTTTGCAGACAACAACAAGACTCCCGGAGGCAGGCCAAGGAGGAATACATCCGCGAGTCAGCACACACGCAACATGGGACCGACACTAACTAGACTGGAAGAAATGGAAGAAGGAAGGGTTTCGAGCGACATGATGAGAATAGCCACCCAACAGGACGACCCTAGATCCTCTAGTGAAGAGGATTTAGAAAAGGACGGGACCATATTTGGGAAGGCATCGAAGCGCGCGAAGGACCTATTTGTGCAGAAAAGTCGCTCTCAAGGAGACCTTAGGGAGACAGAACCTGTTCCTTTGGACCAGCTTACTCTACCCGATTCCGTCACTCACAGAAAACATAAGAAAAAGAAGTCACTGACGTCGAGTCCCGAGGCCACTCCGAAGAAGCACACAATATCATTGATTCCAGCTAGTCCCGAGCTTCCGTGGTTCCTAGGGGGAAGGTCAAGAGGCGATTCATCAGCAGAGCCACCACACATGTCACTCGATGACGAGAAGTATGTAGATGACGGTACATTGCGCCCGGAAACTGCCGGGACTCAGAAAGCCCGACGACAGTTTTCATTCCAAGGAATGTTCTCCAGGCTAGGTCGGGAGCACCATCATCAGCATCAGCCTGTCCAACAAGACGACGGAACTGATGAAGACCCCAATGTTTCTCCCGGCCATCTTACGGGGACTTCAACACCGCAACGTCCAAAACAACCATCAAGGCATCAGTCCCGTGATTCCTCGAAACCTGGTTCACTTACCCGAATTCAAACCGAGGAGGAACGACTCGGCTTGGTGACAGGAGACGCACCCAGTGCGTACGAGGATGATCGGTCGGATCACGACTATCAGAATGATCTAAGCTTCCTTGATGAGAAACAGAGAGGTTCTTCGTCACGTTCTAGCACGCCTGCTTCCCCTACTCCGCCCCTGCAGACCTATGAAGGTATTTCGAGGAAACCAGTTGGATCTGCTAGGAATAGTACCCATAGCTTGCAACAGCAGTTGAGCCAAGATAAGGGTTGGGACGCAAAGCAATAGTGACGTCCCCTCTGTGCATTTGAAACCTAAAAGTTGTTTTACCTGCTTTGCATACCGTTTACCCGCCGTGTACAGTCTACTCCAGCGTCGTTGTTATTCCATTACCTCTCTTTCATCGTGCATCTTTTTCCTTCAACAAAAAGGCATCGATACCCTCATCGCCATGGTTCTCGTCACGTGCGTCGTTTATGTCGTTATGATTCGATGAATTACCGTTTCTGTATAGTGTTCAGTCGCATTCTCTTTATTTGCAGTTCCTCTCCTTTTAATCCTCATAGTACATGTAATGATCGAGTACTTCTGTTCTTTCTCTATGCTGCATCCTGGTGGAGGTCAGGTAAAAATTTTGCCTTGTTTTGTCTAAAGATCTGTGATCCTGCAAGCCAGAGGTCGCAGCGATATGTCTATACGCTTCTATTGTCATATAACCCATATTACCGTAGATTTTCTGCTATATATACAAGCAATGAAAATGCGGGAAAGCAATTCAATGAACAAGAACGAAAAGATTCCAGAATGTTATGCAGCGTCTAACTAAAGTACGTGAACCATCGCCGAGACACAATGGAGTCTCCAGCGAGGTACGCTGACGTTCAGACAACAACTATCCAACAGCTTTGACCCTGCCCTTCTAGCTCCTTCTATATCCTCCCGACGGTTACGGCACCTTGAATACTATTCTCGGGTGTATAGGTATAGTTGCGCCGTCCACCATCCGGGAGAAAAGAGAGAGCCAGCAAGAGAAGGAGTCCTGAGCGATCAGTGGTTCGAATATCTCCCATCCAAAAGGTGGTGATATAGCGGCAGTGGGAGTTTCCACAACGCCCGCACGCTGACGTTCGAGTCCCTCAAAGGAGAAGGAAAGAACGTAGGGCGAGAGCTGGCGATGTTGACGGATTCCGTTTGGTTGGTGCCTATCATCATTTCGCTGAATTAGTTGTATGAGGAGAGAAAGAGAAGAAGAAGAAGAAGAAGCGAAAAGATTTTTTTTTTCTGGTGTTGTCGGGAAATATTTTTGGTGGTTGGGCTGGGCTTGCAATTGTGGTGGTGCCTGCAGGTCTGATGCAACAGGGCCAGGTTTGCAAGCTTGATTGTGGCCTGCCTTCCCCACAAAAAAATAGGGCCAACCTTTTTTTTCTCGTCTAGGTTCGGAACAAGACCGTCGATAGCCCGAACCGACCACGTTTGGCATTGGATAAATTGTATTATCTCTTGTCGGCTTGAGGGAATGACTCTTTGCTAAGGCATAGGCGGCATCGGGGCGGTTTCTCTTGATTCGTATGTTCTTGCTATCGATTATAATACGTATATCTGTTCAATCAATGGTTCTTGATATCAATTGACCCAGTATCAGTAGACATTTGACGTGGACTGCGAGCATTGCATTGCATCGGAATCAATTGATACTGTTCTCTGATACGTCCAACAAGAAAGGAAACCACCGCAAACCATGCAGCGAACGGTTTACACCAGGCTTCTAGCCAGAAGCTCGCAGCTCCGACCGGTCGCAAGACAGCTACCTACGAGGCAATGGGCGATTGCAAGCTCCAGAAAATATGCTTCCCTACCAGAGAGCCATGATAAGGTATCCACCCGTTCGCAATCGCTATGATATGAATGGGCAGATAAACCCCCTCAGAGATCCAGAGCGTCGTTGGCTAAGACTTCCCACGTGCGAAAAATGGCCATAGCTCCTCACATCCGCCTTGACGGAAGCGGACCCGATCGTCGCGGAAATCGTCAAGAAGGAGAAGCAGAGACAGCGGGAGTTTATCAACCTCATCCCGTCCGAGAATTTTACGTCGCAGGCGGTGTTGGATACGCTCGGGTCGCCTATGCAGAGTATGTCTCTTGGTTCTTAGTTCTAGCAGCTATCGATTTGAAGGATACGGGCGCTGATTGAAGTAAATGGGGCAGACAAGTACTCCGAGGGGTATCCGGGTGCACGATACTATGGAGGCAATGAGTTTATCGATGAGGCGGAAAGGCTCTGCCAACAGAGGGCATTGGAAACATTTAGATTGAACCCAGAGGAATGGGGCGTCAATGTTCAACGTAGGTCATGCCATCGCGAATGTGTCACGAATATCCAAACAAGATCCAGATCTAACTTCTGTCTACCTCCCAGCCCTCTCTGGTTCTCCGGCAAACCTCTACGCTTATAGTGCCATCCTTCAAACTCATGACCGCCTCATGGGCCTCGATCTCCCACACGGTGGACATCTTTCTCATGGCTATCAAATCCCTTCGAAGCATATCTCCTTCATATCCAAATACTTTACAACCATGCCGTACCATCTCAACCCTGAAACAGGAGTTATCGACTACGATGGTTTGGAGAAGGCGGCAATGGTGTTCAGACCTAAGGTTATCATCGCTGGCACATCGGCGTACAGTAGAACAATTGACTATGCCAGAATGAGGGACATCGCGACAAAGTGCGGTGCATACTTGCTGAGTGATATGGCACATATCAGCGGTTTGGTTGCGGCGGGAGTCGTTGATAGTCCATTCAAGTTGAGCGATATTGTTACAACTACGACCCATAAGAGTTTGGTTGGTTCCTACATCTTTCAATTGATACGATCGGCATCTCTCGTGACAGCTTGAAGGCTAACTTTGGTACAGAGAGGTCCTCGGGGCGCAATGATCTTCTACCGTAAAGGCGTTCGCTCGACAGATAAGAAGGGCAACAAGACACTGTACGACTTGGAGAATCCGATAAACGCATCTGTATTCCCAGGACACCAGGGAGGACCACACAATCATACAATTACGGCTTTAGCGGTAGCGTTGAAGCAGGCCCAGACGAAAGAGTTTAGGGAGTATCAGGAGCAGGTACTAAAGAATGCAAAGGCGCTTGGCGAGAAACTTAGAGAATTGGGATACAAGATTGTTGGCGGAGAAATTGAGAATCATCTAGTTTTGATCGACCTGAAGCCCAAGTCGATCGATGGTGCCAAGGTTGAGAGAGTACTAGAACTGTGCAATGTTGCTTCCAACAAGAATACGGTTCCGGGCGACAAGTCAGCGGTAAGTGTTTATTTGGCGGAGACGGGTTCTTCTGTCACTCGTTGTGTTAGAGATTAGTTGGCCGTATAGTGGAGCACCACCTGTTTTTTCTTTGCTAACGTCCCGTTCATTCTGCGCTGTCTAGATGAAACCTGGCGGTCTCCGACTCGGCTCTCCTGCAATGACAACTCGCGGGTTTAGCACCGAAGATTTTGAGAGGGTGGCGGAGATTGTTGATTCAGCTGTCAAGATTGCGAAGGAAGTCGAGTCCTCAACCGGAAAGACAAAGATTAAGGAGTTCACGGAGGAGCTGGGTGATGGAAGTAAGGTTGAGAGTTTAGTCAAGCTGAGGGAGGACGTGAGGAGTTGGGTTAGAGACTTTCCAGTGCCGTGGACTCATTGATGTCTGGGAACAGACAGAAAGTGAGGGATTGTGATTGCGGTTCCAGAAAGTGCAGTTGAGGTCTGAGTGATAGATTTTGCATTTTTGTTCGTAAAATAAAATTGTAACATAGGCATTTCGATTAATGTGAATACATGTGTATATCCCCCTATGCCTTTGGGTGTGGATATGCTCTTTGGTAAGGTGACAGTGGCCCTCATATGCCTTGATCCTCAGGCTTCTGCTCTACCAGCGAGACATTCTGCCTACCAAAAAATTGGTGGCCCGCTCTTGGGTGAAGCCCGTGATCGGCTCCACCATCTACTCTCAGAGTAAGGGGAGTTAATCACTTGCTTGGTTGGAGGCAAGAAAAAAAAAAAAGTGCATTGTTCATCCGCCCTGGCTTTGGACTAGCCCCAAACGCCGGCTTGTTTCCCCCATACGCTCCCATTGGGTGAAGTGGACGTACCCGCCCGTCCGACAGGCAAAGTTCAGTGAATAGGAGGGAGGAGGAAGAATTGTTTTTTCGTTGCAGGTTCCACTATCACAGTGCATGAAATTATGAAGTTACATGGCGCTGAGCCAAAATCCGTTGGAAGGAAAATATGCAAGCCTAAACGCCCAAGAAAAAAAAAAAAAAAAACAATCCGAGAAATATGTGCAGGAAGACAACCCTTTCTGTTTAGTTGGTAGGAGAGGCTATAACAAAAACGCTATAACTAGATCGGTAAGAAATTGCGAGAGGCGAGGTTAGGAATTCTAGTCTGGCTGAATGGTCGAATGTTGAGTGTCAATCGAATGCCAGTTGCAGCTGCATCCAAGGCAAATATTACATATGGTATGGGAGTTTCTATTCATTCGCAGATGAATGATCAAAAATAAATCATGATGAACTCACTCTGTCCAATTGTGAGCAGTCAAAATCCGCCCTTGCGTTTGCGAACGGCGAAAGGGGTGGAAGGATGTCAAATGAGATATTATCCAAGATTGTTTTTCCGGAGAGCGCAGTGTATGCCTACGTGGTATGTAAGGAAATGTCCGAAGGAATGATATGGAAACGGAAAATGGGCTCCATATTTTCGCGTGGGATGTAATTTTGGAGGCGGTTAGCTGGGTTCCGCTCCGTGAATCACGCCGATGGCCATGGGAAAGGCCAAGGGAGGAAGAATCAGGAGAATCGAATCGAATCGAATCTTGGTGGTTGAATTGAAAATGGTTCCTGAACCATGCCTGGTTCGGAAGCTGATCAAACGAGAGAAGAAAAAAAAAATACTCCTTTTAGGTCTCTCCAGCTCTTCCACAATCTGGGAATCGAGATTTCAAGCCTCAGAGGGGAAAAAAAGGAATCAATGCTGGAAGGGCGTCCATGGTACAAGCCTGTATCAAACCCCATTCCCTTCCGCGTGCCATAGGGCATAAGGCATCGTGACAAAAATTAGAAAGTGGCCCACGTCCGGATTGTTCGTGATGTCATTCTTATTGCATGAAAGAATCATATGCAAAATCCCAAAAGAGATCCGTTCCATGGCGTGCCTATGGAGCCTGTAAGTCCAGATGAGGAAACAGATTCCTGGTCAATGTTCCGTCAACGAAAGGAGTGGAAAAAGCTTATCCACCGACAATTCGGAAAGCCATCTCGCGATGCATGTTTTCTCCCCTTCCCTTCCCTTACGGTTTCAGCCTTTGTATGACCTCGTTTCCATAGTTGAAACGCGAGTTTGGACGTACGTCCGTTGGCGACCGTTATTTTGTTGATTTATGGTAGTTTTTCTCGAGTCGATCCTCATAGCTTATACTTAGGCATGCATGTATCTACGTTAACAGCCAAATTGGTGCCCTTGCCTCAATTGCGGAGAGTCAAAGCATATATGCACATTACATGAATTCTTAATTACATGCAGCCGTCGGTCTGAAGGGCAGACGGAGGCAACCTCGGCATCGCTCTCCCGTAGTCCCTTGTTATCTCGCGCGTCATTGTCGTATGCCTCGACGTGTGAGGATCTAGACTATAGACCCACTCCCGCCGAGGGAAAAAGAATAACAATAACAAATCCACCCAAGGGCACGACGACGGCAATAGGCACGCGTCACTGCAGCGAAAAGAGATTTCGCCCTGGTTCCCGAGAAATTGTTAAGATTGGAAACACGATCGGCACACGGCGAGGAAGAAATTGAGATGTCTTGGAAAGCAGCCATCAATTTCGCTTAAACCTGAGAACGAGTGTTGGAAACATTCGAGATGCCCTCCCGTTCCTTACCCTGCGTTCTTGGCCGTGCGTGCGTGCGTGTGTCTCCTTGCCGAACGAATGAATGAAACGACACGGATCCGGTCTCACAGATGGGGTTACAGAAGATTAAATTCCCATATTCGTTAGGTAAGGAAAGGCAGGCAGGCAGGCAGGAAGGACATGAACAAGCGAGCATGGTTGATCATGAGCAGGTAGTATGTGAAGAAAACCTTGTGCACAGAAATAAACCAAGTAATCAGTTAACCAAAAGAACTCATTCGGGGTCGCAGACGGAAATTCTTGAGCTCTGGAGAAGGTGGTAGCGTGAGCACAGAAACGACGCTGCATGGTTGGTGTTCGACGGGCTGTCTCGGGTCCCACCCACCTAATAGAATGAACCCGTTATGATGAGTACACACGAGATGGCTGTTTTTTTCGCTGCAAATTTGGCCAATGAACAGTCTCGAGATTATAGGATGTGATATGGTTGGCACTCCCCCTTTCCTCCTAGTTTCCCTTACATCAGCTTCCAAAGCCAAAAAGTCAAAGCGAAGGAGCCCACCCCCAGCAATGCACTTGCATCTGCATTGCATTAGACACGCGAATCTGAACCACCATTCTCAACCACCATGGGCAAGTGCAAGCTTTTTTGGGACCAGTGCAGTGTTAATTTGAGCCCCGAACGGGCAAGAATTGCTGCAAATTCATTGAATGAGTGCACCTATGTGCTGTTCAAGAACTGCCCCGGAAATTGACTAAAAGAAAAATATTTTCTGATTCACTCGGAGAGAGAATGAAGCAGGAGTTTGAGAGCAACATTTTTAATCTTTTTCAGTTAAGGAGAAAGGACTTGGTAATTTGTGGTAATTGTTCAACAAAGCAAGCCAGCAAGCAGGTCACAAAGGATTGGCACACAACAGGCAGGCAACATTTAGCCCTCTTTTTTTTCTCTTGCACAACATTAGTTATCGGAGAATGGGGGGAAAGAAAAGGTCGTGTGAGGATAGACTTTCTCTGATATCAATTGCAATCTACTACGATAAACATATGCCGCTCCTCGTATTTGCCTAAAGAACCTAGGAAGAGGGAGAGGAGAGATAAGTCCTGATTGCGAACGACTATTAACATGCCATACCCACCTAACTTTTTTATTTTTTTCCCGTTTGGCTGTTCGCCGCTGTTTATTGCGCGCGGGATGATTCGTTGATCCCCTATCAATGGGATGGACAACGCAAGGATAATGGTGGTGGTGAATGGAGCATTTGGTGGCCAGAAAAACGAATTTTAAAATTAAACATCTTGCGATAGGACCAGGATGAAAGAGCAGGTCGGACGCAGAAGTGGAGAAGAAGCAAAACATCCTTTCGTTGGTGCTGCCGCCGTCACCCACACCCCCTTTATGCAGGTGTGTGTCTGTTCGATTGCTTTTTCCTCATTAAGCTTGTCTAGCGTCCCTTACTAGGGGCCTTGGAGGAAAGTTTTTTTGTGCCTGGTTCCTTGATTTCCCAGTATCCGATACCTTGACCCTTCTAGCAAAATCTGTGCGAGTGCCACGTACCCTGTACATTCAAACAAGTGGCCGGGTCACCGACTTGGTTTGACCAGTCAGAAGCCCCCCAAATCTCGCCCTACGTCCCAAATAAACAACCAAAAAAGAAACACCAACAGAGAAGGAAAGGAGAGAGCGTGAGAATCCAAGCGGAATTAGGAGACCTTCTCGTTTTGATTGCACTCAAATTTTTTCGCCCCTTGCCAACGCAAAAATATGGCTTGCCCGTAAAGATAGTAATCCGCTAGCGAACGCTTCCTTTTTTTTCTTTTCCCCCCTGTGGAGTGCGGGTGGGAAAATTGGCAATACTAGCAAAAAATTAATGAAATCGTACGACTGCCCGCTCATTTTGGGTGTTACTAGCCGCCTGTCCTCCCAGGTATAAGAACTGTCACCCTCCCTTACTTGCTTCGATTCTCTTCTTTCTTTCCTTTCTCTCACCACACACATTCGCTTTTTACAAAGTACCACGCTCGCTCTTCAGCGCATTCACTCGTTAATATTTGCAAATCGCGATCCTTACAATCCAACTCTTTAATACAAAACTTAATCTAATACTTTGTTTTTCAAACAAACCAAACTAAATCAATCAAAATGAAGTTCTCCGCTGTCATCGCTGCTTCCGCCACCGTCGCCGCCGCCATGGCCCAGTACTACGAGCCAGAGCCAGTCTACAACGGCACCGTCTCTACTACCACTACCGTTGTCTCGTCCTATGTCACCTACTGCCCATACCCAACCACCATCACTGAGGGTGACTACACCTACACCGTCACTGAGGCCACCACCTTGAGTATGTAGAATCTTGAAAACGCAAATTTAGAATTCCAGCATCTAACAATCTAAATTTAGCCATCACCAACTGCCCATGCACTCGCACTTTGACTTGCTCCACCACCACCTCTACCTCCTGGTAAGTTCTAGAATGATCTACAATGCCTAAATATGTTCAAAGTGAAATACTAACAATTCAACAGCCCACCAACCTCCACCCCAGTCTATGTCCCACCAACCACCTATGAGCCAGTTCCAACTCCAACCTATGCTCCACCACCAGTTTACAACACCACCGTCCCTGTGTCCCCGCCTGTCGCGACTGGCGCGGCCAGCTCGATGAAGATGGCCTCTGGTGCTCTCGTCGCCGTCTTCGGTGCTGCTGCTCTCCTCTTGTAAACAGTTTCCTTTGTACTGGTAGATGTGTTGTAGGAGGAAGTATTTAATTTAATAGAGATGGTTTTATTTTCCTGATTAAGCGCTTTGTATTATGAGTACCCTAGTGGTCTGTGCCCCTTGACCTGACAACTTTGTACCTTGCCTGTACATGTAAATTCAATGCCAACCTTGTCGATAACCATACCGCTGGTGCATCTAGATATGTTGCGAACGACGTCATGATGTGATTAAGGCTGTTCTCTTAGGTCATAGCGACCGTGGATTAGAATTCGTATAACCGCTAAGAGCGTCTACTACAGTGTGGACTTCTGTTATGATCTATATTGCGCGTGCAGGCAATGCCATCTTGCATACGTATACATCGATGCCTAATTATGCGTCTGTGTTGGAAATTTTGTGTTGCGTGTCGTTGGGTTTCATGCGTGTGTCAGCAGGCAGCCCTTATTGCAGTTATGGTCTGTAGATATGTTGATCAGTTGAACCACCAAAGGAAATCGTTTAACAGCTCTTCCATTCATCTCTATAACGATAGAATCAATTATAACTTTAAATATATCATAGAATCTATCTTTTCAAGCATACGTCATTTGATCTATATCACCGGAGGAATTTTCTGATGGTGACCATGTCGACCATCGATGCTTTATATGCACATCGATGCATGTACCTGCCCTTTCGTTCTTGGCTTAGATAAGCTTACTCGCATCGCTCGTTTCATACACTACTGCTAAAGAAATAGGCGAATATATCGAAGCTCGAACATTGGATATGCACTTTAGGAAAGGGGGAGCTTAGTAAACCATCGTAGGTGCTAGTCGGTATCCCCCATCATCAGCATGCTGTATCGATAGCCTCGGATCCTCAACGCGACGCCGGTACTTGAAAGCCAAGCTATAGTCTGTAGCTACGTCGATTGCAGTAATGTTGCCTCCGTGATAAAACTCGGCGAAATATATCGTGACGAGATTGTTTTATGACCGAATAGCTGGGAGTCATTGTATTCCACGTCACATACACGTGCATAGCTCTTTGGTTACACTGCATCCTTCAGTAAGGGCGGTAGCGAGCCGCGAGGCTGAGAAGCCATTGGCGCACATATTGCCGCCACTGTATATTATTACATTAGCATCTACGTCTACTATCCTCCTTAGTTAGTCCTCTCATCGTTATTAATTAGCTATCAAGGCAAAAGTTACGCCCGTGCACGCATTCAAAGGTCCTAACAGTAGGATATACTTAGTTATTATCGCAAGACACTTTACGTTCGGCTTGCATAATATATCATATCTAGAAGTAGAACCAGTGACTAAACATTATTTTAATTACTAACGTGAGGTCTTAACCTAGGTGCATGCGCAATTGTAATACCCATATATATTTAAATATAGCCACAATATATGTGGCCCATCAGAGAGTAATGTTTAGATACCATGCGCAATTCCTTAGATATATTCGATCGGTTTTTCACCATTTCCCTGCGACCACTTCCTCTACCGGGCACGCCGTTAGGAGTCTCCAAGCTTGAGCTAATTCTCATACCGAATAATCATCAACGATATTCTTAAATTTGAGAGCCATCTTGAAACTTCCGCTTACTAGTATCCTTTCCTAGATAACTATTGTCGTCATAGCTCGCTCTAAATCGCAAGTGGCTCCTTTTAAGTGGCGATTTTAAATCGTATGACCCATAGTATATATCTTGGCCACTCTGGGCATATAGTGATATATATGGATTTAGACTTCTCAGGTTCACTGTTATATTACAGCATCATCTTTGAAGGGACACAAAGGACCTTATCTTAGTAGCCAACTGTAATTATGAGGCTAGGGAAGGCGCCCTCGAACGTCAATAATTTAAGTATTTATATCGATACTTCAGTCCAGAGGAATGATGAATTGCGTATCAGGTGGGTCAAGACGTATGACCTATGGTTGGGAGGGTGTTGTGGGGAACATTTGAACACGGCTATGTCCTAGCCACTCGGATCTAGCTCATCGGTGACTGTAGGCATGCTCGGCAGCTAATGCCCTCGGAGTTAAGTATTGAAACTTTAACCCACTGGTGATTATGCAATTCTTATCATTTCGAGTTTCTGCTTCCGAGCTAATTACGTAAAGTTGAAACAAAAGATACGGTACCCTTTAAGAGCAGCACACATGTGGTCATATATAGTAAGTGTCGCATTGCATTGGTGGGTTCTATCGCAGGGCCTCCATATTACAAACGAATACCTGAGCGCTCCGAAATCTCCGAATTATGTTTGGTAGTCAATCGGTGTGAAGCTCGGCTTGATGCTTGAAATGAAAAGTTGTTCATGATGTATGATTCCAAGATTCCAAGATTCGTTAGAGGAATGTTATCGACACACGATGGACGTAGAGTCTACTCCAAGAAGCGAAACCATGAATTCTTGGGTAGAAGCCAAGGCCCAATATCCATTATCTTAAAATAACGTAATACAGGTAGCCATTGGTATTGATATATCAATTCTAAGAGAAAGCACTGGGCACTTAGTCACCGTGATCCAAACCAATCAAAACCAAGGTTATGCGACTAGCTATTTGACCTAAAGATAACTAGAACTCCAACAACCCAACAAATTCCAAAGCTCGATAAGATCCGGATCCTATCTCTCCAAATACACATTGTTAAGCCTCTATACCAGCGTCTAAGACGACCATGGCTATTCTGAACTACCAAATCTTGCAAAGTCTAGCGGCTTCGCCTGTCTCCCAATATCTTGTTTCGAATCCGCTGTTATGTTTATCATTGGTGGGGCTGGTGTATTGTGTTGGTCTTGTTGTTTATCGCCTATGGCTATCACCGTTATCAGCGATCCCGGGGCCCAGGCTTGCCGCTGCGACCAGCTGGTGGATTCTGTATCACGATCACTATAGCCAACGGACTAATATAATAACGAAACTTCATGCAAAGTATGGTCCTGTGGTACGTGTTGGTCCCAATGAGGTTTCCTTTACCTCCTTCTCTGCTGTCAAGGATATCTACACAGGCGCAGCTAGGGAGGGAGGGTTTCCAAAGGGTAAGTGGTGGGGATTACGATTTAATATATCTTCCCATTGGTGGAATATCTCTAATATGATTACTTCAATGAAGGGAACTTATATACGCTGTTTACCCACTATGGCGAGTTCAATATGTTTTCATCCGTCACATCAGAAGAGCACTCATGGAGACGTCGAATGATTGCAAGCTCGTACTCCGCAACTTATATTTTAAACCAAGAGGCGAAGAAGGGTGATATATGGCGAACTACCGGGCGATATCTGGAGTATATAAGGAGGGAAGGGTATAAATGCAAAGATGGCTTTGGATATGCAATAGACATATATCCTCTCAATACGTACTATGCATCGGATAATATTACGGCACACCTCTTCGGAGAGGATTTGGGGACGAAGTCTTTAAGATCACCGACTCAGGACCCTGAAGTCAGACACCAGCGATATTTCATCGACGATTGTTATGTACCGAGCAGGAGGTCTAGGGTAAGGGCGAAGTATCTACTCTATTAACGACTGGGCATCGATGTAACAGTGTGTTTTAGGTATACTTATGGACAGACTTCAATTTCGAGCTGCGATGCGTCGAGACCTTGGAGGGTCTCATACAGAAGGTAGTCTCAGTCCTCGCGAGGCAAGAGGACCCTGATTCGAAATATGTGGGGAAATCCGCAATCCGCCACTATGCGTACACGAATATCCTGAATTTCAAAGATCAAACATCAAGGGAATCGACTGTAGCACAAAAACTCGTTTCCAGTAAAAAGCCCGAGGCGAAAAAATTCGGCAATCTTAACGAATTTGGTGCGGCGAGCGAGTGTATGGTATGTTACTTTGTTTGATTCTCGGTTAGATGCATGTTGGTTCCCTCTCGCTAACAATTGTGTAGGACCATATTCTGGCAGGTGAGATTGCGAATGGCATATCCGACCTGCTGTTCGAGGCAGTCTAGATGACAGAGAATTAGGAATGGATACCACTGGGGATACCCTTTCATTCCTCCTTTACTTGCTTTCTCTGCCAGAGAATCACAAATACCAAGAGGATATTCGAAATTCGTTGCCGGAATTGCCTTCCTTTGAACGGCCGTTGAGTGTGACAGAAATCAATCAGATCATGAATAACCCATACATTAACAGCGTGATTAAAGAGACATTACTCCTTTTCCCTGCAATCCCAGTCACATTACCACGAGTCGTGCCTCAAGGAGGGCGGGTTGTCGACGGGTTCTGGCTCCCGTCAGGAACCTTGGCTTCCTCGAACGTGCAGGCAGTGAACTGGGGTCTTATCCAAGCCGACGTTAACGGTGACACAGAGAAACCTAATTGGAAGCCAGAGAGGTGGCTGAACTTATCCGAAACGGACAAAGACAGGGTACAGGAACTTGAAAGACGACTTTGGAGCTTTGGTTCCGGTGGAAGAGGTATGCTTGTTCTTCAAGATTCCATGGAATTGCTAATTGCAAATTGCTAACCACCTTGTTAAGGCTGCATCGGAAAACAGTATGAAATAACGTTTGCTTTTTAATATCAGATATGAAAGTTACCCCACTAATCGATCCGATGGTTCATTGCAGCATTGCATTGGTTGAAATATCTCTCCTCCTGGCTTCAATTTTAGCCAACTTCAATCTTCGACAAGACAATGAGAGCCAGATACCCGTGGCTCATAGGTCAGACCGTTCCTTGGAATTTGAAATGACTACCCTGTACTATCGTAGCGTTGGATACTAACATCTGAACCGCGGCATTTAGTCACTGGACGGCTAGAAAAACCTTTCGAGATGTAATGTATTTGAGTGAATACAAGGGGGTGGTTCGGTTTGAACCGTTGTAAACTGCAATACATGCGCCTCCGTGCCATAGCCTAATCGATTTATGCAATCAAAATTCAATTCTAATTATCTTGATATTAGAATCGTCTCGTCAGAACCTACATCTCAACCATGTGAGCGGCAACACATTTTATATTACCATATGTTGTATTTACTTGGAAAAAGGCTTCACAATAAGGCTTCAATCGAATATAACACCCCATTCTACTTGTACTCTTGAGTTACATGCGGCGTGCGTGAGCGAGGGTACGACGTTTTAATATTTTTCATAGCCTCGCGCTCTGTCTCTTGGAGCTCGCGAGTTCCTTGTGGGAAGACATCCTACGTGGTTGTGCACCACCGCACCGTCGACATATCAGATCGCCAGTTATACGGAAAGTTCGGACCGCCAAACCCTGCTTGTGCATTTCCAGACGCCTCCGAGATGCAGAATAGAATTTACTGGACTTTCGCCTGTCTGCATGAAAAGAGGCGTGTTCTCGTCTAAGCCTACTACCTCGGGATACGTTCGATGAGACAGGAAGGTGATAGCCATCTGTCGATTCTCCAAGTGGAGGCTCGCCTTCGTCAATCTGGATGCGTGGAAAGCCGAAATGAAAGCGAAAGACTGGCGAACATTTGTATAGGCTAACGCTCTAGTTTACGCGAGAAATATACGAGGCTGGGCGGAAATATTCGAGGGCTTATATATATTCTCGTGTAATGGCCTAATATTTTCAGCGAGAGCTCAAAACTGACGAAGCGTTACTACAGACTCAGCAAAGGCCATGTAACCCCAACCATCGTATCCGTCTACCAAGTCACGAGCAAAAATTTTTTGTGGGGCAAACGAATGTTACCTCGCTCCTCTTTTCTTTGTTTTGATCCTTTTCAGCTCTATCGAGGTTTGTGGATTAGCCGGAGAGGGACCGGGTAAATAAATGTTCATGCAATAGCTAGAAATCGCTCCACCATCCGAGGCTTGCCAAATCACCCCGCACTCAAACCCCGTTGCAGGGTCGTTTTAATTCACTTCTGTACTCCGTATATGTACATGTAACTAAGGAAATATGTGCTTTAGCATGCATGTCGATAAACGGGGACGTGGTTCGTCGTATATAAAAAAAGTGGAACTTCGATAGTGTTAACGAAACATGTGGCGTGTCGATCATTCGACCAGACTATCCGGCTGCATGACGCTTACGATCACTTGATATATGCTTTCTACCTTCCTTCTCTATCGAAGCTGCTTGATTCATGCTCCGGATGTGTCTTTCATGTCTGTAAATAGAGTAACAGCTGTTGGCTTGCGCTATTATCTCGATTAGGGAAGGTATTGAGGAAGATTCGCTCTCCCCACGGTGAAAGAGGAAGAGAGAGGGAAAACATGACTTGAGAGTATCTTACTCTAGGTGAGATATTTAAGAGCAAAGTGTGGTAGGAAAAAAAAGGATACCCTGTTGCAACCACATAAACGGGATTTATCAGATTTCGCAATCTTGCTCGTATTCATTGGCCAAGCCGTGGATACATGTCATACGGGAAAGGAGGAGAAAAGAAAAAAAAAAAAGGGTATAGGGTTACCCAGCCCATGATTGTAAAAAATGAACTGGTCAGGCTAATAACTTAAAATTATGAGAGAAAATTAGCCTTCCTCAGGACCTCGAAGCGAATGTCGTTACAATTGGAGGTAATGGATAGGCTTGCTTGACCTGACGTGCTACGATCTAGGGGTGAGGTTGGTCGCGACTTGTTGAGAGAAGGTGAGAGACGACGCCTAATTTATTAATCTATCTATCCAGGTACTTACTGGACCGAATTAAGAGGGCATGATTTCCAAAATGCAGCGTGCCGTCCGCAAGCAGGAGAACTGCCCATGTTGTACAAGGAACGACACGCAACACATTGCGACCTGCATCCAGGAGAGATTAAATTTAGCCATCTTGATTTTGCATCGTGTAGTAAAATGAGATCTGTTGAGTAGCATTTCGTTAGTCAGCTGCTCATTTCCTCGTTTTCTCAAATCGATCTCCCGAGATTTTGCAAAAATCATGGCCTGTTCCTGTCGGATCGATATACTCGAGATCATTTCTTTTTGGATTTCGTCAAATTTCAATATCCATGGACCGTGCGCCGGGGGATGTCAGCTAGACGCTCTAAGCTTGCAGTGGGTCGGCTTGGTGCCTCCGGTTAAAACGCCGGGACTGCACCAGGGTTTCAGAATACACCGATGGGATTGTTCAGAGTAGTGACAGCGAGTTTGAGATGAGGGCACGAGACTGGTCTATCGGAGTTGGAAGAATATATTCCCCACAGTTGTCTGGGATAGATTGAGGTACTTGCCAGGTTTGCCAGCCAAAGTCCGCTCTTGCAGCGCCGTCAAATGACATTGTTTTTGGAACCATTCAGGCGAATTTACTTTTTTTTCGATCGCCTATGACACCCCTTGTCGTCGAATTGGCACACTTTTGTAAACCGCTGAATTTGTGTCCTGCTATGCGAAAAGGATTGCTGCTCTGTGTTCGAGAAGGAATTCTGGTGTGGGATTTCGCGCAGACTAACATTTCTTGAGCCAAACTCCTTTCCTTCTTGCAGCTGTTCTGGCGCTATCCAAAATCGTGAAGCCAAAAAAAAAAAAAAAAA
>LDUD01000074.1:573063-601797 GCA_012184295.1 Dactylella cylindrospora
CCCCTTCATATCCCCAGAATTTAATGAATGATATGTTGGATTCTCCACAAACCAGCAGTAACCCAGTGGATTTGGCATGGGTGTTTTGTGATGTGTTTGACGCACGGAAGTCCTTGGCACGTCTAGAAAAACGCCCATCTCGTAACCAAAAGCAACGTTGTCAAATAGTTGCTGTCACGATGTCTGGGACGCTTCTTGTGGGTACACACGGCCCTTCTATATACCTGCGGGAGCTTTAAAGTGATTGCCATATTATCGATCCACTTCTGTCGCTCCGCTTTTTGCCCGCAAAAAATACAAATGTACCTTTCTGCCAGCGGCGAGTTCAACCAGCTTAGCTCTTTTCTCTTATTCTCCCCTTGATTGCTATTGTGACACTGCATTGGGTCATGTTACGCTTAGACAACAGCCAGACTTAACCGGAATTTCGAGTGTATATCAGGCTCTTACTTTTGTTCACGCTTTTGCGGCTTAATATATATAATAATATCCCGCTCGTTTATTGATCACAGATTCGAATGCAACGAACCCACCCATGCCTGAGGACACTGATTCGTCCCATCTTCTCCGTCGCATTGTGTGCCCTATAGATTGGCGTAATTTTTTTCTTCTCCTTCCAAAAATCAACCTAACATCTCTCGCGAGGTGGCAGACGAGGCCGGCTGTTCCCTTCCTCGCAACTGGGTATGAAGCTTCTCTTCATTAGGACTCGTTTCATGCCCCTCCCCCCATCCTATTAACCCCCCGCAATCACGAGCAGCTCTTATAATCGCTCGTCCCTTGCACTTGGAGTTCCTTTCCTTTTAACCCCGCAGGTCCTGTGCAATCCCTGTCTTTTTCATGTTGAAGAAAAACTCACGGCGCCAGACCAGATACCAATGTAATTTACCAACTCGTTTGTGATCCTGCTGCTGCTACTGCTGCTGTTTGCTGCTCATCTGACGGGCTGCAATTCCCAACCTCCAACCTCCCCCCGGCGCTGGTCGTTTCTTTCCTAACAAGAAAAAAAAAAGAATAAACCCCAATTCTTTAACCGACACCACCAGACACACTTTCCTGTGTCAGTGGTTTGATCTACCGTCATTGCACCTGGTCCGTAGATGGCCGTTTCGCCCAAATCTCTCAAGGGACATATCAAGCTAACTTCAATTGGTATTCAGTAGACGGGTTCGCCCTCAAACCCTCCCTGGACTCGATCACTAAACTGTTCCTGTCTTTCCGAGAATAAACAAACTTTAATATCCTCTTCATAATAACCGATGCCTGCTCTTCCTTGCGCAAAGATGGATTGGACATAGGAGGATCTGGATTTCTAGAAGATCTGTTCCAGTTTCCAGCTTTTGCACATAAATCTTTTGTCATACATCCACAAACATACCATCTTTTAACAGCCCTGGTTGAATAAACCTTATTCGACCTCCCCGCCATATACCCAAGGAAAGCCCAGGTTTCTGCCGGTTTCCCCAAAGGACCTCTCCAACTTGGTTAGACGTACCTTGTCAGAGTTGAGACAATAGGTACCCCAATATATTGAATATATATCACAGCCCTTCCGAGTCGCCATTATCTATCAGCCTATTGAAATATTTTTGTCACCAAGAATTGATTAATCGATCCCGAGGCCGATATCACCAAGGAACGCCACTATCACTCGACCCACGAAAAGCATCAGTCTTAGAAATTTACGCTTAGAAGTTCGATTTTCGATCGTTGAGGACACCTTCTGCACCTGCTCCTCAATATCTTACCTCACTTCCAACATTTCTACACCAGTCGCAACTCTGGAGCCACTAGTAGTTCACCGAGGACCGTTGAAGTTGGGGGCAAGTCTCCAAAATAAACGGCGTGGCTTTAGATCTAGACTATTTGGAATCCGAAAACCGACATCATCCTCTTCGCAAAATAACGCAAACGCCTTAGTACGGCTTAGCCGTATACAAAACGCCATGACGTCCTCACCGGACGCATCACCGTCTTCTGCGATGTCAGGGACAGGAGTACCACAGTTATCAATCAATACATCTGACGCTGTAACAAGTGGAAGTAATGTTACAAATGGAAATGGTGCGGCAAGACGCACATCGCAAGCGGCTGGTGTTGAACCAACCAGTGCACGACCTGAAGTTGAACGAGCTAACTCTCAAGGCTCAGACCGCGGAGAAACTGCCCCTCTAAGTGCGGTCTCACAGACTGGCACTAACGGACGAAAACGATCAAACACAGATGGTGTTGAATACCCTCGACGGAGAGCCACTATCGCGGTACGTTATCTATGATTTCGTTTATATGATTGTTTGATATACTTACAAATTCTACTAAATAGTGCGAGGTATGCCGTTCACGGAAATCGCGATGTGATGGATCACGGCCCAAATGTCGTCTCTGTATCGAATTGAACGCGGAGTGTATCTATCGTGAACCCGGTATCAAACTCGACGCAGGTGACAAGTTGATTCTTGAACACCTTAACAGGATTGAGAGTTTATTACAGAGTGCTCTTCCCTCGACCCCACCAGGAAGCGGAATGGCGATGTCTGCTTCTCCAGCTATCAGCCATTCTACTAACCTCAGTGGAGATGGTCATCTTCGACAGTTGAACATTGGGATAGGCAATAACCTTACAGGCGGAATGGGTGCATGGTCAAATATCAACAACATTTCGAGCATGCCGAAGAATCACTCGACACCGGCTTTAAACTTGCTACAGTGGCCAAAGATTAATCATCTAGTGTCCCTTCCGTACTCACCAGAAACCTTACTACAGGTCGAACTGGAAAGGCCGCCGCTTCAATTCAACACAAGCATGAACTTGGATCTTTCCAACACCAACGCATATGTTCAAGCCTACTTCGAAAGGGTCAATGTGTGGTATGCTGTGGTTAATCCGTATAACTGGACAAGTTTGTACAAAACAGCATTATCTCAAGGATTCAGAACAGGCCCGGAAAGTTGCATTGTCCTTCTCGTATTGGCATTAGGACAGGCTAGTACAAGAGGGTCGATTTCACGAATTCCCGTTCACGAAGACCCGCCAGGGATGTCCTACTTCTCCGCTGCCTGGGCTCTCCTGCCAACTCTTATGACGAGAACGACGATGCTTTCAGCACAATGCATGATTCTTACTTCGGCGTATTTGTTCTATCTCGTGCGGCCTTTGGAGGCGTGGACTCTTTTAAGCAGCATTAGCATGAAATTGCAACTTCTTCTAACTACGAATCCTCCTGCTCTTCTGCCGACATCCAGCAGGGAACTCAGCGAGCGAGTCTTTTGGAATGCCCTCCTCTTTGAAAGGTAGACTGGCCAATCTCATTTTCTCGAACCTTTTAATACTCATATGGCTGATATAGTGTATGGAAATCCAGCGACTTGCTTGCCGAGTTGGACTTGCCACATTCCGGCATCGTAACATTTGAAGAATCAATAGGCCTTCCCTGTGGTTTCGAACTCGAGGACGAAGATTCACCAGCCGGCGCCCGCGATGACCTTTGGTACTTTTTAGCAGAGATTGCGCTCCGACGACTCCTCAACCGCGTTAGCCATCTCATTTACTCGGAAGCCAATCGGGAAAGATCGATCTCGTCCCTGGGACCAATCGTTAGTGAACTCGACTATCAGCTGACTCAGTGGTACGAGAGTCTACCCGGGGCTCTTCAATTCCCTCATAGCAGAGTACAGTTGAGCAACCCGATACAAACTGTTTTAAGGTTGCGATACTTTGCCTGCCGAACTATAATTTTTCGACCATACATCCACGCCGTCCTCAAAGATGAGAAGTTGGGAATGGATACAGTTGTTCGGGAAAATTGCAGGAAATGCCTCGAGGCATGCTTGAGGCAGTTGGAACATATTACAGAACAGTATGTATTCTCTCTTTTCTAATGAGAATTATAGAGTAAATGAAACTAACTGCAATTTGTCCGTAGCCATGCTGGACACATGCCATATTTATGGCAGGGGGCGCTATCGTAAGTCTCATTAAGCGCCTATGCAGAAAATGAAATTACTAACTTCTGTATAGGATGGTGTCACAAAGTCTTTTGGTTATGGGAGCAACCATGTCGCCTTCTCTTGCCGCCGTTCTACCTCCAGCGGGTAAGATAGATTACCCACCCATTATTTTAAAAGCTGGACTGCTGACGTAATTTTCAGATAACATCGACAAAATGCTCAAGGATGTCATTACAGAATTGCAACATTACGCTCATTTAGCACCGAGCCTGAAACTATCTCTCGAGCTCGTTCAAGAAGCTGAAGAGAGAAGACGATACTTCCTCAGAGAATCAGGAATGCGACCCTAATCGAAAATTTCTAATTGTTTACGATATCAAACGTGCCTGAATTCGAATATCAATTTCCTCTCATCGTCGTACGGACCCATAATCACGAGCAAAGCTACCCGAATACGAGGACAAACGGATGGTCAGTTTCGATTTCGAATATTTCGGGGTACGAGCCACCAAGCGTTCGGAGTGACTATAGTGGATCTGACCCCATTAAATCCCTCAAAAGTTTCTAAGGAGCTAGAATTTATATCGCTCCCGATTCAATGTTGAACCTTTTTTGTATAATTTCCTGCCTAATGCTTGTTTTCTCCAGCGAGTATATCGTATCTGATTCTATGTTCCTGGTCTCTTTGACTGCCTTGTATCTGATGGTATCTGTTTTAATTGTCGTTTCAATTGCTTCATGTCTTCTTATTCTTGCTTATGCACTCAGGATCTGGCATCGTGTACATGATTATGTTATAGTATATACATTCGCATATAACTTGCAACGTCTCATTGAATTCATTCTACTTCAGTTCTTACCTTTTTGTGTGCTTATGAATGTTTTCCTTTTGAATTCCGACTTTGAGAATTTCTACTCCTTTGCGCATATTTCTTCTTCTTTGATTTTCGCCTGGCTACTGCCGGTTGGCTACCGAATACGACAGTGAGAAACCTATTTGGACTATCCGGTTGAGTGAGCATGCATGGCCCGAAATCGCACTTGGGTCGTCCTTCCTTCCGATATGTTTGTAGAGTGTGTTCGTCTCCAAATCTAGAAATAACATCAATACCCTGGTTCTGCGTTGATTTCCCAAACTCTTTTTGGAGTTTGCTTATGCATAAAGTTCCTTTAGAAAATCTTCAAACCCGTTCGCTGCTGCCTGGAACCTCGTAGACGATATACGAGAGTTCTACACAGCCTCTAAAGCGGTGGGGAACGGTTTTAGACATCAAAGGAAAGGAATCAAATGGCCTCAAGTTCAAAGAAATCCGTCAAGAACTGGCCGCAGGATATCAAGTATCTCACGAAACCAACCCTGTCGAAACAGCTCGACCAGCCGGTGCTCGAGCTGCTGGGATTTCGACAGAAGAGTGGGCCTCCATTTGCAACACATTCATCTGAGAATGTGGCTATAAAGAAAATCACGGACCCTGGGCATCCCGCTGTTGGCGAATATGGATTATTCGGTATGAAGTCTATATATCCAAGGCAGTGAAATGCAGAAGAGCCTCGCCTCATAATGCAGAAACGAAATTTTTAAAAAAAACTAACGTTATAAAATCCATTCTATAATGTAAGCAACGAAGAGCCTCTCCCCAGGAACCCACATCTTGGACTACCTAGGCCACTACCACGAAGCAACACCAGAAGACACGGACGAAGCCTCAAATTACGACCTGGTCCTCACCCGAGACGTCGGAGGCACCGGCCGCGGCGTAGCAATAGATGCCCGATTCGCAGGCAACGAAGCCCGAATGATCAATGATTACCGCGGCGTCGCCGTGAAGCCTAATGCCGAGTTTAAGGAAAGAGAGACAGGGATTATGGGTGTTTACGTCGTTGCGAATAATGGGGTTAAAGGATTCAAGGGGATCAAGAAGGGTGAGGAGATATTGGTGAGCTATGGACGGTCGTTTTGGAGCGAAAGGAGGGAATGAAGTGAGGGACTATTGTTTTGGTCGCTTTTGAGCTTTGTTTCTTTGTTGTTTTACTCTTTGATATGTGCGAGCACATACGTGTACAATGCTTCCTTTTGCTCAATTTTGATGTTTGGAGCCGGCACGTTTAATGGCAAGGGCCGTTGGTTTTACAAGTGCTACCAAGGTTATTGGTGGAATTGGACAAAGATGTTTCTCGCTGCAAGACCGTTTATACGTGTAGACTTTCCTGTGATGGTAGTAAAGGTGGAGAGCGTTTCACGATGCATGATGAATTTGTAACAGTTTCTTCGTTGTCCATGAGATATCCCGGTCCTGGGCGCTCTCTCCTTTGTGGAAAGGGAATCTTGCGAGCCGAAAATCGGGGTGCGGATAATGATGTATCAGCCGCATTCAAAGGATCATCGTGGCCTCGTCCTTCTTGTCAAACCCCTTGCCTGCTTGTTTTGTGGAGAAGTTCGGTTGTCAAAAAGGGTTATTAAGTCCCCCTTTTTTTTCAATTTTCCAAGAGTTCAAGATGCAGGCTGCCTTGTTTCCATGAGGTCTGAGCCAAGAAATCCATGATGTGTATCTTTTGTGTAATTTTACCGATGTTTGTCTTGAAAAGAAAGGAAAGAGAAAAAAAACTCAAATCTCGGTGTGATGGCTTATCATGGCAGTGTAACCCGCAGCTTCGGTTGACGATGATTTCTTAAAACTCTCCCGTTTATGCGAGCTGAAGATGAGAGAGTAACATGTGGGATTACGATCGAGTTTGGTAGTTGAAGGGAAAACCCGGCGGAAGAGCAGCTCGTTTGTTCAAAAGAGCATATGGGCTTGGACCAATGACGATTACTCCAACGTGGACCCTTCAGCGCCTTCGTTTATTGCAACCGGGCTTGGAGAAGGATATAGAGGATCATTGACTAAACAGCCTTAGCCTCTAACAGAATGCTTACCGTTGGAACGTCCTGTCAGATATTATTCCGAGCGCGAAAGAGGCGTCGCAAGCATTGACAAAAATGTCATTCTTTTTCCACATTTCGAAGCCCGACCGCCCGTGTGCCCTTCTTCCGTAAGGAAAATAGAAGGCAGAATAAAAAGATGTCATGGACAACGGGCGGACCCGTTCCCTTGGCCCTGGAGAAACTAAACGTCTGTGAAACAGGGGGAGGACGAACAGGACCTCGCGAGGACAATGCCGTGTTGCAGCATATTGACAGGAGGTGCAGGTACGTGTAGATCTCATTTTACGAACCGCTCAGCGTTTAACCAGAATTGTGCAATACGTTGGAAGATGGGTTATATTGGATCGCTTTTATATGGACAAAGAGGGGGTGACATAATAGTGTTTTTGATATTTCAGATTTTAATATTTTTTAGTAGTAAAATATCCCTTTTTCTGAAAGTCCTTTTGGGTATCTCGAAGCAAAAAGGTGTTAGATAGCCGCCCCCAGACACTGCAATAAAAGACAATGAACCGAAAAGCACTCTGCTTAATAAAATATGCACGTGCCTTAGTAGTAAAATAAAAAAGTAAAAGAAGAAAACATTTTTTTGTTCCCCGTGATGAAAAAGACAATGAGAGGACCATGGACAGGGTGAAACAATCCATGATAACAGGAATTAGGAGATGTTCCAAGTAGATGATGATGTCAAGGTAACCTCCAAAGAGTGAAAAAGAAAGAATAGGTTTCCGTTCCGATTAAGGAGCCTGAGAAGTATAGACAGGAAGGAAACAAAGGAATGCGATGGCTCATTGAAGCCGCCTTATTTGTATACCAGTCCATTGATGTAAATGCAAAAAAAAGTTAAAGAAAAAAGAAGAGCAGAAATGATCGCTAAGTCCACAAGTACAAGTAAATGAAACAAAAGAACAGAATCAACAAATAAAAATACCTATGAACAGAAACAAAAAGATTATTGTGACTGAACAAATTAATGAAAACAGGCGATGACGGTTTCTGTCATATCGCATCGATTTGCATGAGGTTGGCGTTGCTGTATTCCAACTCTTGCATAATGTCGTTGCTGTCGCCTCCTCCAAGAGTCCAAACCCATTCTCTCTTTGGACGTCTCCACTTGCCACCGCGAGGCGCCGATGCGAACCTGTCAAAAGAGCGACCTCTGCTGTCATCCTCATCATCGATTGGAGTCTTCGGCTCCGAATCAGATTCCGATTCCTCGGAGTCAGTGGATGAGGTTGTGGATGGTGGAGACATGTTTTCGATGTCATCGATGTGTTGCTTGCATGGGATGATTTCATATTCCTCCTCCTCTTCGCACGGGGAGGGAATAACTGTGTGTTCGGATTCGAAGGAAACACTTCGGGATAAAGACACACAAGGCCTGGAGTGAGAAGGCGATCCTTTTAATATCGACCTCCTTCCGGAGACCTCAGTATAAGAGTAAGATCGGGTCCATCGGCACTGCTCCTCTGCGTAGCGAGGAGCAGATGCGATATGTGTATTAACAATGGTATTTCTTGAGGTGATATCTTCTTGCGATGTTGTGCTCTCATCATCACTGGGGCTACAGCTCGATAACCTTGACGAGCTAAAAGATCCAGATGTAGTAAATGTTCTTCTGGTGTCGTTCCCAAAACTTAAGGAAAGCTTAGGCTTCTTTCCAGCAATAGGGGTGCCAGTGCTTCTGCATGGCGACGGAGCATTAAGAGAATCCGACTCTGCTGACGATGGTATTAAGAGCGATAGCTTTGTCGGCGCAGGTCGGTTTTGAGATGTGCAAAGGCTTGGAGGGAGGGAAAGAGCAGGTCGAAGTGGTCGTACGGTGAGGGCAGTCATCCTGGACTACTGTTGAATGATAAAAAATAAAATAAACGTAGGGAAAGGGGAGAAAGGGTATTTGGAAATAGGGAGGTCGAAAATATATATGTGATCGATCGAGCGGCTATCTGCTGCACAACACAAAAAACGAATGCTGATGGTTGGAATATATATTCTTGTCGATCCAACAATTAACCAGTTCGATGGAACAGAGTCGAAGCGAATGGGTTGCTTTTCGATAAACCCTCTCTGTCGGTCGTCAAATCGTGTGTCTAGTCGTTCCCTCAGGAAGTGTTCCCAATAAATCCTTCGAGGTGTGTATATTCTTTATAAAATAAAATCCTCCTAATATGTATATCGATTGTAGATAGTGAGAAGCGAAAAGGTGAAGGAAATGTGGAAGAGGGGTGGGAAATGGATGCTTTTTGTTTTCCAGCGGTCCGTAGGGGAACGATCGAGGGCGAGGGCAATGCGCTTGCAGCTGCACTGACAAGAAGATGGGGGAGCGGCAAGAAAAGATATGGTGAGGGGGTCGAATGGGTCTAAAACTGGTACCTTTGGGCAAATGGTCTATTCATAGAAAAAGGAAAAAGCTGCTTGTAAATGGTCGCATGGCAATTTGAATAAAAAAGAGCACCATGTACCACCGCCTATGTAGATATGAAGGAAGCAGGAGGTACCTGGTACTTTACGACTGCCATGTTCGAAATGCCTTTGCCTGCCATTGAAGCGTCTAAATGTTTTGAATGCGCAGGTACACGAATGTACTGGGAACCAGCGTGGACATCGTCCGGGGGGGAAGGCTACTATCATTCATGAGGGGCGTAAAGTTTCTGTTCCTGTGGTGTTTCTAAGTTTAACCCCCAGACCAATTTTGCACTTCCTTGCACACAGGAAATGACAACAGAGAAAAAGCAAATTTGGCCGCCAAAATTTTTCATGGTTTGCTTTTTCTTTTCTTTCTTCTTGTTCGCTCGACCCACCAGGAGGGGGTGTGGAGCCCACACCAAAGAAAAAACAAGGGCTTTCTATTTGCGGACGGCGGTGCTAACAGCGAGCTTGCTGAAGGAATCGTCCAGTAAAAAAAGAGCGGAAAAAGAAACATGGACTAGGACGGGATGGTTCCTAGACTCGCTCTCTATTGGATGGTCGACGAGTAATGATCTTCTGGGCATTTCCCATCACGCTCCTCGACCGTTCCATCGTGCGGTACGGCCATCTTTTTTTTCCAACGATGAGGTATCTATGCATAGATGTAGCTGCGTAAAGATACATGGTTCCATAGCGAGTCGGCTTTTTCTTCATTCATGATCTCTTGATCAAAACTGCTAAGAACAGATCTGGGTATATTTTATTATTTGCAACTTGAACCGAGACCTCTAAGTATCCACAATATCCAATGACAGCCTAGCATTTGACGCCTATCGGATCACGCAAGTTATTTCCTTCCGTTATCACTTCTTTGTTATTACTGCAATACCACCTACAATCTCGGCAGGAACCTTTTCCTCGCAGGAAACGGGCTGGTGAGTATCTGCACGGGCAGGTTGAGCGCATATCCAGTTGCCGTGCAGGAGAAGGGTCACTCTGATTGGGATGCGTGATTCAGCAGACCTTCCCCCATGTGTTGCACAAAAAAACCCAGTGCTGCAGCAAGATACTTGGAAATCCCCGCTGGTGCTCTCCGAAACAATAGCCTGTCACTGCTTTAGGTGCTAATCGAAGCGATGGCGTAGATCCGCCTCCAGAGGTCTCGTCGTGCAGCTGTCAGTGGTCTTTCTCCGACCGGCGGGACCTGTGCAGATTCCAACGACTGGTAACGGAACCCCGTTTTCCATGAATTCCAGCTCCTTGAGAAACCGGCAGCAAGGCCGTTTGGAGCATTATGATATCAGTGTGCCTATTCCTGGAGCTGAGAATGCTTCAACTTGGTGCCGTTGACTCGAATACGTAAGAACCTTTAATGCCCTTAACACCAGAATAAGACCCTTTGGGAGGCAAAGCAAGCGGGGTAATCAAAAGCGGTAGAAAATTTTTCTTCCCAAAGCTGTGCGACGCATGTGCAGTGCTGGTACCAGATCTTGGCAATTCGGCTGGTTGGCTCTAGATTTCTCACTGCAGGTTTGCTGCATTGTTCTTTTTTGTTTTTTGTCCTTCGATCCGCTGCCTTGATTCTAGAGCTTCCTTCCCTTTAACAGCCACGGAGTTTATGCTTCAGCTATTTTCCAGTCAAACGGCTCTTAAAAATTCATCAGCCACAGCTGCCCTGCTCAGAAGGATGCGTAATCGGGTTGCAAGATGCAAGGTCAAGAAAAAAGAACAAAAAAAAGTTGCGTGAAAGGGCTTGACTTGCCGAGGCTTCCCCGAGTCTAATCCCGATATCGACCTGCCACAGCCCCAATCACCATCCCAGTTTCGGCTTTTTTGCTCAAATCGTTACGGCACATATGATGGGCGCAAGCCTCGTAATATCCTGAAGGAGAAATTTTTGCAAATTTCGTGCCATTTTATTACAGGGAAGGTAATAGCAGCTAGTTTAATGTTGCACTTTTTCGATAGACATTAATCTCGGTGGTCGATGCAAATGGCAATTCGACTCGACAGGAAATTTGTATCTGTCAGTGGGACTGGTCGACTCGGTGGGGCTGTAGGCTGTCACTGCGCTGGGGGAGCATCTGTTCGTCAGTTGATAGTGCAGAGCACCACCGTATCCCCGTATTTGACATTTGCCATCTGTCAGACAATCGATTACAAACAAATCTTAGACCGATAATGCCAGATCCTGAGCTCCTTCCTCATACTATCATTCGATGTTTCTTTCGGTAGCGAGCTCGATCATGCACATGTGGTGTTAAAGCCGTTGAACGAATGGCAGCTTCGCATATTGGTATGCACGCGACTTCAGTAATCGACTGCGGCTCCAACTATTTTGCAATCTCACTCTTCAACACAACATTGTTCGGGATCCAACGTGACCTTTCTCAGCAAGGCGCGGATTTAGGAAATGCTACCACTATCTATTTTCTCTCTTTCTCTCTTGTGTGATAGGTGTTCGCGATTCCCGATTACCCAGACCTCCCCTTGAATCCCAGATCCTTAGTTCCAGAATTTTTCCAGATCTAGAACGGGCTTTGCGACTTTGGGTGGACCAGTGTTGCATCGCATTTTGTTGAGTGCAACCTCTGCCGAGAAGGCTGCGCATGTCTTTTAGCAAATCCCATATTAAGGCTATATCGAACTCATACTGATGGATTTTTCGAGTTTTCCACTCTGTCCCCAATTCAAAAAAAAAAAAAAAAAGTGAATGGCGAATAAGTACAGCCTATAGGGAGCTCGCCGAAGACAACGACCGGTTGCCCATTCGGCAATTCACGGTCCTGCATATTGAGGATCCAGATCTGATGGCAAATAATCCTGACAGTCACTAATACCTAAGCTCAGTAGATCCGGAGAGGTACTGATTAGTTCTGCAGTGTCCGCTTACTGCCAGTGGCTGTACGCGTGATGTATTGCCAAAATTGCAACCTCTGGTGAAAATAAGGACACCAAAAATCCTTCGGGCCGATAAAATTTTAACAGAAGTCTCCTAATTAGCTCCTCCGAATGGCGAGCGGCTGAACCTAATTTGCTATCGGCGTATGAGCACTCAACTTAAGAGTATATATATAGTATGCATAGATACAGGTGAGTTTTATATAGCGAGAGAGTACGTGTGCATGCTATTAAAAACCATACATTTTCTTGGCAGTTCACCAGTATACTAAATTACGATTGTGGAATTCGTATTTACTTCATACGATTATCGCCCTCCAACTAATGAGCTTGTTACGATACCTGATAAACATTGAGCACCATGTCCAACTACCTAGTTGTTAGGGATGCTACATACAAAGGGGGAGCCTCCAAAGTGCAGCCTACACTTGAGTTTGTTGACCTGAGACGGTATCCTGTCACAGCTAAAGTCGAATGTCACATAAGTATCAGCGTGACGCTTTCGATAGGATCCTGCTCACTATATCGTCAAAGTTAGAAACCTGAAACCGGAATACGTATTAAGATCTGAGAGAGGCCAACTATCCAGCAAGGTCAAGGCGGTATGGTTTATTTATGGCAGCGCAAGCTACACACGTGTACACATATAATTAATATGGAATTTTATTTCGAATTTCGATGCATAGCAGACACCATGCCTACACGAGCTGTCATAAAAGACATCGATATGCTTTCGGTTGACATAAGCCTGTCTTCCGGATTATTTTGATGCTTATGTGCATAGGGCAGTGGAGTTGGAGCTCACCAAGTGCATAGGGCTGCCTGCGCCGGCTAAGCAACACATGCAGACCTCAACTATGAACTATGGGCATTTGTGCCAACTGCTTCTGACAAACGTCCTCAATGCAGTGCAGAGCAATGCAATGGACTAGTTGCAAACTCCATGCCGAATTGCGAGTAGCCTATATAACGCTTTAAAATATTGCATCTACGCCGCATACGGATTATTACTCGACTTATACGGGCGTCTCTTTTTCTGTCCCCCGACTGTATATGACTAAGTAGCGTCGCCCTCAATTACAGCGCCCAAGACGGGATAAACTTACAAACAGAAGCGTACTTTGCCGTATTGGTCCGAAACTCGCCATGTTCCATCGGGTTGGTTAAGCATGCGTCATGCTTTCCCTCTCGGCGGTTATGTGCCAAAAAATGCCCCGAACTTCCATGCTCTCTAGAGATAACGGTATATTTTACCACCCGTTGCTTGAAGGGAGGTGTTCAGGCTGATATTGGAACTTGGCGGTTGTCAGATAGCTATAGATAATCGCGGCCAACATATTTGGGAAAGGGCATTTATTGTTGCTGGCATACGAATAGCTCTCTGGCTGAGCTCAATCGGTTCCTAGCGAAGCTCAAAAATAGGAAACTTAAAATCCAAGTTTGAGTCGAATCGGAAAGGGCCCCTTTTTGGAGTCAAAAATAAGGTCCTCCCGGGCCTTTTCGGTTAGCCGGCAAGGTGTCAACTTTATCCCAGGATCCAAGCCGCCAAAGCTGTGCAAGGCCTGGTTGGATGGGAATCAAAATAGTGTGGGCGCCATCCAACAGTCTGGCTATTTCTGTACTGTTCGCGCGAGAAAAGGAGGGCAGAGTAAGTAATAGTAGCTAAGATGTGTGTCAGCATGGGCGGATGACGCAGAAGTCATTCGAAAGACAGTTGGAAGGCTCGAAACCTGTCCGTGCCGCCTCCCACAAGAAAAAAAAGGATGTAATTGAAGCTTACTAGCCTTCGATTTAATTTTTTTGTCTTCAACTTGTTTCCTAACTCTTGGATCCTTCGTGACCGACATCTACCTCTTACCCCAAACCTGTTGCCTTGTTCGTAGAGATTTAGAGATTTAGAGATTTCTATTCATATCCAGCCCGGAGGAACCCCGCCGCCTACCCCTCCACCGACCGAGTTTGACCGTTGTCTTGGCCCCATCAGCAAACAGCCAGTAGCCCACCCCGGACGCAACTAGAGCCCATCGAAATCCAAGCCTGCGTACCTGGTCAGGTTTCTGGTTCTACATCAATACCTCTCATCTGCATCTTTCCGCGTATCATACGTATAGAAATTTAGAGTTTCAAGAGGACTACGATCAAAAACCCCGGCTCTCCTGCAAACTACCGTACAATACCAACCCTAGATTCACATTCTCAACATCTATACATGTCGTACGGTTACCAAACGAATGGTCCTAGTGATTCCTATGCCACATCGTAAGTACCCGTTTACGTTTATGCCTCACCCAGCCGTTTGCGGTTCGAGGTTCACAAACTAATTGTTATATAGCCAGTTTTACGGTGGCGGAGCACCGCCTCCAGTCCCTCCCCGTCCAGGCTCGGGTTATCTAGGCTCTCAGGTATGTCATTCTGCAGATAAAGAATGGTTCCTTTCGACTTCTTGAATTTATTCGCTGTGCCTTATCGACAGGTGATCGTTGCTAACCTGACATAAAATCACAGCCTTACAACCAACCGCCTTATCCCCAATCTCAATCACCGTATCCCCAATCCCAGCCACCATACCCTCAGTCTCAGTCACCGTATCCGCAGTATCAACAGGGATATGGAGCTCCCGGAGGTTTCCCAAGTCCGCAACCGCCGTTTGGTGGACCGCAACATTCGCCGTCGTTCTATGGTGGAAGTCCCCAGCCATATCCGCCCTCGCAGAGTCCGGTCCCCCCAACTGGGTTTGGAATGACGCCATATCCCGTAGGTGCTTCGCAGTGGCAGAGTGCACCCGCGCCTGTTCACTCCACGATGCCTCCTCCAAGTACCCCAGATCCCTCGGCATTACTCTACTACCCTCAACCTGGACAACTTCCAAGTTATAGTACGAACCAATGGACAAAATCGCAGACAGGACCTCGGCCCCCGCCGAGCACGATGCAGACCTATAACGCTGGAGGTCACGGGGGTCAGTTTCAATATCAACACAGTACCTGTCAAGGAAAGAGGAAAGCGTTGTGTAAGTAAAATCCAAATAGATATATTTTTTTCACCTGCTAACATTAAACTTATATAGTGATTGGTATAGTAAGTGTATCGAGCCATACCCCTTGGATCGTGCTACTAACTTTGAATAGAATTATTTCAACACCAAACGGCAGCTAAAGTAAGTGACCTTTCTTCATATTATGCATCAATTCATGGATATTCATTAGCTAACGTGGATATAGTGGATGTATCAACGATGTGATGAATGTCCGGAACTTCTTGATACAATCATACAGGTACAAACCTGAGGATATGGTTATCTTAACCGACGATCAGTCCAACCCTCTGTCTATCCCAAAGCGTGACAACATTCTCAGGGCTATGAAATGGTTGGTACAGGATGCCCAGCCCAACGACTCCCTCTTCTTCCACTTCTCCGGGCATGGTGGTCAGGTCAGAGACTTAGATGGCGATGAAGCGGATGGATATGACGAGACCATATACCCGGTTGATTACCAGACGAAGGGACACATTGTAGACGATCTTATGCATGATATCATGGTGAAGCCGCTCAAGCCGGGTGTCCGCCTCACTGCCATCTTTGACAGTTGCCACTCCGGTACCGCTTTGGATTTGCCTTTCATCTACTCAACGGCTGGTGTCCTAAAGGAGCAAAACTTGTTCAAAGAAGCAAGTTTGGGAATTCTTGGTGCGGTTGTTCAGCCGAAGAGTGTAACACTGGGAGGCGTCATGCAAGGGACCTTTGAGTTTTTGAACAAAGCTACAACCGGAAGAGGAGCTGAGGAGAGAGCGAAGAAACTCAAGTTCAGTCCTGCAGATGTTATCCAATGGAGCGGTAGTAAGGACTCGCAGACTTCGTACGTTATTTACATCATGTATCACGTTTTAGAATTACAACTAACTAGTATTATAGGGCCGACGATCGCGGAGGTGGTGTCATGTCACGGTTCGTATATCTTGAATTTACCCTAGGTTGAAGCTTTGCTGACTTTATTACAGCGCCTTTATCAAATGCTTGTCCCGAAACCCCAACCAGAGCTACAAGCAAATGCTCAACAGCCTGCGAGACGAACTCGGCGGCAAATATTCTCAAAAGCCACAGCTCAGCTGCAGCCATCCTTTGGATACCGATTTGCTTTGTAAGTTTACCAAATCCATAAGCCGTCACCTTTTCAACCTCTTAAGCAATCTAAACTAACATTTAATACAGTCATTATGTAATTGTTTTGTATCATGGGACTTAGGGAAATGGGATGGAGTTTTTCTTTCGTTGAAGCGATGTTTTACAAACCCCATCTTTGGAATGCATCGAAAAAGAACTATGAGTAAAAAAAATGCATGGAACCAATTAGGCTTTGCTTTCGCTTTTCGTCTGTTCTTTGGAGACCTAGCTTTTTTCAATCGTTCCCAATGCGTATATATGTGTCACATATCCTTATCTTTCGTTTGTCCTTCCTGGAGCCTATATTGTACCACATATCACCGATTTGAATATTTTGTTCGCAGCAATGAAATAAAGTACGATGTAACGATTTCTTGATTGGGGAGTTCTTGTTTTAATGAATATACATTATTCTCGTGATTTATCATCAGTGTCCCTTGTAAAGATGCGGAAGGTGCCACAGCGCACGGATTCTATTAGTAATGGAAATGCAAACGGTTAAATGTGGAGGATCAGCTTCGTAGATTAGCTTCTGCGCCTGGATCCCGCTCGAATTCTCCTATCGGTCTTGCGACATTGGATGCCTTCTTTACCTGCTTTTGTTGTACTTGTATTCGCAACACATCCTCTCTTCTCCAGTCGACATTGCTGTCGACGTCCATTGCGATCCAAGATGAAGATATTACACGTGAGCCTTAACCCCATTGTATTCATTTAGTATTGAGTGGCGATATCCTAATAGTGTGTAGCTCTATATTTACCCAGTCAAATCTCTCCGAGGCTGTAGCGTCACCACCGCTGTCCTGACCGCTCAAGGCCTCAAGTACGACAGAAAGTACATGCTCGTCCGTGCCAAAGAAGAAGACGATGGCACCACCGCCTATGAGAGTCTGTACATTGGTCACGTAGACGCTCTCTGTCTATTCACCACTTCGCTTCTGCCGAATGATGAAGTCCCTGAGAAGATTCGGGTGGTTTACAACCCGCCGGCTTCTAACCCCGAGCGGGATGAGGGAGGACTGGGGGGACTGTTTATCGATATCCCCATTGCCGCTGATTACGCAAGTCTTGCGACGGTGGACTTGAACCTCCACCAATCGCGGTGCATTGGCTACGATATGGGCGAGGAATTTGAAGCATTTTTTACGAATCACTTGGGGTTCAAAACAAAGCTCATCTACGTCGGCGACAGCACCCGCGAGATTCTAGGGAACGTGGCCCCGAATAAAACCCACATAACCCGAGAATCCGCCGAAGCGGCGCAAAGGGGGCCAAGGTGGTCCATCCATGGCCTTATAACTGGGGTTTCGGGGTACGCTTCTGGATACATTTGGGGGAAGCAGGTAGATAATGATGAGGAGTACAAACTGCACTTCTCAGACTGCGCTCCGCTGCTCATCACATCGCAAGTCAGCCTCGAAGAGCTGAATAAAGGGAAGAAGGCAAGGGATCAGGAATTATCCCTTGACATGACGAAGACGCGGCCAAATATCGTCTTGAGTCCATCGGAGCCGGGCGAAATGACACCTTTCGAGGAGGACTACTGGGCAGAATTGTCGATTCGGAATGGTCGACTCGAGGATCCATTGCAGATAGCGCTTACGGCTAACTGTGGAAGATGTAAGAGCTTGAATGTGGATTATAAAACAGGAAGACAGTTGCCGGTCGCTGAGCAGATGCTCAAGAGGCTGGCTGATATGAAGAGGAGGGTGGATCCCGGAATGGGTTACTCACCGATTTTTGGGAGGTATGGATTTGTGGATAAGGTTAGTTTGGGGCAAGAGATTGAGGTTGGGAGCGAAGTTGAAGTGGTGAAGAAGAATGAGGAGCGAACAGTATTTTGTGAGTACTCTTAATGTCCACTATATATGCGAAAATGTATTCGAGTCCGAGATACATGGCATTGAAATGCTAATCCGCCCTCAAATTCACAGATTGGCCAGGATTATCCCCAGGAACCAGACCTAAGAAATAAATATTTGAGGAACTATGCGAACACCAATTGCATGTATCCAAGAGCATAAATTTCAACACTTTGGAGAGTAAAACTATGATGGACGATCCACACCGCTGTAGCTTGTAGCTGATGTTTGTCCCAGCTCTGCCACCGCCCTGTATTCTCAACACCAGCAAAAAGTGAGTTTTGTGATCCGAAAAAAGGCAAAAAGAGAAGTTTTGGTGCATCATCCAGGAATCGAACCAGGATCGGCCGCTCGCAACCACGAATGGAAGGCGGCAATCTTAACCATTAGACCAATGATGCTTAACTGCTGCGAGTTGGAGATATTGCTCAAAATACGAAATATAAAAGTATTCTAATTGTCCGCCAAGAAAACTTGAAGGTCGACACTTTTCTATGACTTCACTTTTCTCTTTTTCTGTATGAAAATTGAGTGTGCATATAACGTGACATATACGCTGAGAAAAATCCTGCCTACCTAAAGATTGAAGTACACTGGATGCTATATGTTATACATACTGAAGGATAGTAGCAAATATATGAAAGACATGCAAGATGCTTTGATCGCTAACGATTTTGGATGGCTGTAAATTTTATGTATCCGGTCCGCTCTACTCGAAATTAACTCTTACCTTACCAATTGGTCCGCCAGACCTCTGGACTCACACATCACCCGCCACCCTTTGTACCGCAATAGCCCCAATGATGCGCATAACAGTCTCTCTCGCCGTCGCTATGATATCATCATTAAACTCATTCGGAACATGAATAAAAACCGCACGTGAAGTGGTAGGCGGATCGGTTGTCGGGTCCGATACTGGTTGAGGTTCCGGGTACTCTGGCTCGTACTCTGAATCATAAATCGCAGCCGCCATGGAGTTGTAAATTGTATATTCGCAGATATAAAGGCCGGCGTCTTCGGACAGTCTTGGTGGGATAAAGTTTTCCTATTCTGTAGCGTCAGTATCCACCCTGTGACGGAAGGGAAACGGCAGACGTATGCCATACATCTGTATCCCTCTCCTTCAATTTTACCAAATGTTCTCGAATCGCTTTAAGGTCCAGACCGGAGTGTATTTCTTTCACGTCCACCGGAACCTTTCCATGCGCCGCTTTATCTGCTGAATTATCCTCGGGGCATCTATCATCAACATCCTTCCCAATATACGGTCCTCTTCTCGCCCTCGTCTCGACCTGGTAATCGAGAATCGGGGCAACGCCGATATGAACGAACAAGTCCACTCCTGGGAGCTCTTCGTAAATCGTCGGGATCAAAGATTCGATATTCGTATACGATACTTTGACAGGCTGATAGTGGGGGGTAATTGAGACCTGCAGTTTCTCAAGTGAGGAGGTATCTTGAGCGCCGTGGGCGATATATTTCTCAGGTAGGACTGGAGGGAGGCTCGAAGCGACCAGGTAAGATGCATTTACTGCAATGTCTCGGAATGGCTGGAGAGGATCAAGAAATTGTTAGCTATGAATGCTAGATTACGATTGAAATCTCTATGCGTATGCTTTGTGATAATTCACTGCCATTTCGGCACGCACGAGAACCTGGAAGCAAGAAGATAAGAAACGGTATTCTTACTCCAAAACCAGTCACATACACTTTGAAAATCCGATGAGAATGCACGTGGTGATGTTCCAACTTCTGGGTCTCCGCGCCTGGACCCTTTCCTCCCTCCCCCTCCAGTGCATCTTTAGGGACAATATACGGCGGCGGCATTATTCAGACCGTTTTTCCAATGAGTCTTTAGAATATCCACAATTTGCCCTAGATTTCGTGGTGTGAGCAGCAGAAAAAGCGGGTTGCACAATCAATAGCAAAGAACGAGAAAAAAAAGGTTAGAAACGGGTTCTCGAGCTCCTTTGATAAATGAAAAATGATCAAACCCCGGGGAGAAGTGAGTAGTCCGGAACCGAGGTGGCACACGCTAGACTTTTGCTTTTAAGGTCACGGGGAGAGCTCGAGAGGTCTAGACGTGAGTTCGAAATCGGAGCCGGAACTGGCCGACATGTAAGGTGATTCTTTAAAAGAATATCCTTCCGGCATTGGCCAATCGGGCTTCCAGGTTTTTCTAAGAGATCTATGCCTCACTTTGAGATCTAAAAATTATTAATCTCGGGTGTGGACCCGGAATGGCGTTGGAAGTGTGCGTTGAGCTTAATCTTTTTCCAACATCTACAACTCATTTTTGGTGGTATTCAACTCGATAAGATGAAAAAAAAAATTTTGAATTGCAATAAAGTCTACAAAGAGAGACAGGTCCTCCAATATCCCAGCAATGTCTAGCTAAAGGGACAGAAAAAGAGTATCAAAGATACAAACTTTTAGTAACACACAGTATGCACTTGAACTGCTATTGGGTATTGGGTATTGAAAAGGAGTAGTAGTAGGAGGAAATGACGGGTTGGTATAGTTTTGAATGATTACTACATAGCTAAGAAATAAAAGATAAAAGGCATCACGTCATGGGAGAGCCTTAAAACACCGATTCCATGCGTAAACTGGTTGCAAGAAATGCTCTTCGTAAAGACAGGAATGCAGTGAGGAAAGGGATATGGGTCGGCTAGGAAAATGAAGTTGAAAAGCGACCGCCTCCACCAGGTCATGACCATCGAATCTTTCAAAAGCAACAAACAGTAACAACCACAAACTCCGAAGCACCTTGGATATCCCTTAGCATCGAAAAGAAGAAACATTAGAACGAAAGAAAAGTTTCAAGAGGACACATCATGATCATAAACATCTTTGGTATGATGCAATTACTTGGTAAGAACACCAAGCATGTCGGCAAATAGAAGAGTCATCATGGCGTGAGGTGCGATTCTGACAAAATAAGTCCCAAACCCACGGTAGAATTTCAAGAGACCTTCCTCTCGGGCAACCTTGACGGCACAATCGAGCATGTTCTTGTATGGCAATCGACCGTTGGCATCACGAGTCTGTCTCTGTAATCGGGTCTTGATGAAATCGAATGGCAAGCTGAACGCCGAAGCGGCGAAACCGGCAACGCAGGAGGCAGCGAAGAATTGGACTGGGGCAGCAAGGCTAGTCTTCTGGAGCTGAGCCTTGGTCTCCGAGTAGAATGCGAGCTGCCCAAAGTTCAAGGCCATCGCTCGAATAACGGTTGGGGTAGCACCACCCCAAAGGGCAAGGACACCTTCACTCCTGGATATTCGTTTGAGGGCGTCAAAAACGGACCTATAGTTTTCACGTTTTTCGAGGGGTCGGAGACCATCACTTTGCATTCGGATCAAGCTGAGATCTGCTGGGTTTCTACAGAAGAGTTGATAATTAGTGGATGTGTGGTCTTGTTGGGGAAATAATTTGTTGATATCATACCCTAGCAAGGCGCCGAGACCACCTGCAGCGAGTGAGGCGGCCGCACGTTCGCCAAAAGTGACCTTTCGATTTTGCTCCTTAGCTTTTTGTTGGAAAGACTCCATGAACGTTCCAAAGAAACCCATTCGGGCGGTTGTGTAACTGTGCCGTTGTGGTTAGGGATTTTATTTGATTGTTGTTGTTATTATTGGACAACAATGGGATACTTACACAACCTGTCGCAAGACCGCCGCCGATAGACCAGAGTACAAATCGAGAACTTTGCCTCGAGCAACGATATCTCGGGCGACTGAAAATGGAGTGACCTTTGGACCAGAAGCTGATTTGACACCCTCACCGGCCAATTGAATTCTGACTTTGATCATATCTGTGACAATAAAATATCAATACGATGCTCGTGAGGTCCGGTAGCATATATGGGGGATTTCTTACCAACTGGTTGGATGACACAAGAAGCCATAACACCTGCAATGCCTCCATTCACGAAAGGGAGGACTTTTCGGACCGCTGGCCTGTGGAGGAAGTCCGGTTGAGGTTGAGATGTGGAAAGGAGAGGCTCGGAGCCTGCGGTTGCGTGTGCTCGGGCCATTCTGATTGGATTATATGGATGACGGTTGATAGTGGATTGTTTGAGGTTGAGCTGTATCGAAGATGTTTGTAGATTGAGGGTATTGGATATAACCGAAGGCGATATTGGGGAATATTGTAATATCAAAGTCCGCGCAAGAATGCCGTCTACAATATAACCTTTTAATTATTAGCTACTTAATTCTCTCCTCTTCGATACGCAGCAGATCCAACGCACAAAACTGGCTCAAATATGCCAACAGATAAAGGCGACTTGAATGATACTAGGAAAAACTAGCAAAGATGCTGAGGGCCGACTTTGTAAATACTTATAAAATAATATATATACCGAAAAGCGGAGAAAGAAGGTGAACGCAATGGCTATAGCCTGAATTCAAATACAAAGGTGTGGGAGCGTCTGCAGTGTGAATTTAAGAAGGGCGATACCAACAAAATGGGAAAAAAAAGAAGGGTGCCTTGCTGCAGACGGCATATGCGTCAGAAGGAGGGTAAAGGTGTGTAAGAGGGCCTGCGGGTGAACGGGATGTAGCTGGACCTGTAGCCGGCAATGTAATGCAGACCCGCTGGTAACTTACCGAGATAACTTTCTTTTGATAAAAGAAAAAAAATAAAATAAAAATCGGACGATGAGATTACAATGCAGGAATCCTGTTTTTTCTTCTTCTCTTCCCTTGTCCTCTTCTGAGGGCGTACGTAAGAAAATAAATATATGCCCAGACTCGCAAATAAAGAAAAATTGCTGAAAGAAAGATTGAAAATAAGGATATCGCAGAATCCCTTCTTCTTCTTCTTCTTCTTCTTCTTACCTGTTGGAAGTGGACAACGCAAGGTAGATATAACCTTTTTCGCTTTCGGATATCGCAGAACAACAAGCAGCAGCAAGTGGGTCCAGTTTGAGCTGGATATTCCACGAGAAGATTTCGGATTGTAAATAAAAATATAATACGACAAAAGAGCTGTCTCCGAGAAATCGCGCAGTCTTCTACCGATTCGGAAGAGGTTTCGAGAATAAGTTAAATTTTAGGATGCAAAGTAGTGTGGGCGGATTCCGAAAAAAACGGTGCACTCTTCTGATTTGTGATAGTGACTTAATGCGGAGCGTTGGGGGAGGGAGTGTCTGATTAATCGATTATGTATGGTAGCGAAAATGGAGCTGACAGATACAAGATCTAGGGGACTAAGATAGGAAACTATGGGGACCCTCTTGTATATTTTACGGGGAAACGAATGGGGAGATCTACGGGAATGAGCGGTATCTCGGAGTGCTACTCCTATAGATCTTGTTCTTTTTTCCTTGCTGGTATATTGAAACGATGATTATCGGGAATTCTCTACGAAGAAAACGAGAATAGCTATAGCGGGTGCTCTACAGGATTATGTAGAAAAGGCTCATTCCAATGAGTATAACCGAGGAAGGAGTCTTATTCAATCACGTATTAGACTTTTCCGTGTGCTTCCCTTCCCTTCCCCTCTTTCTTACAACCTTTTCGACGCAGTAAATCTTGCCTTGTCTGCGTCGTGCGTACATACGGTACAGTACATTGCGCGAAGCTACGTTATCGCTGCAGATCGAAGAGGTGTGGTACAGAGTAAAATGGAAAAGAGGCAGCCCGCCCTGCAATGTTTGGCAAATGTGCCCAAAAGTATAGCACGAAATGATGTAGCTTTGTTACTAAATGTGTTTGAAGGTGTACCTCTGCAGCGTTCCAACATCCTTCGAACCGATAACAAGGTTGCGAGCTAGGTTTGGTCCTGCCTGGACGAATGGGAGCCCATGCATTTTGGCCTATCTACGCATCTCACCCTGGCTTAGTTCTTTTTTCGCCTTTTTACCCCGCCATTCACTAAACTGTTTCCGTCCAATTGCAAAAAGGATAGATACCAGTCGCATGTCATGTTACCTCATGGGTTTGATTCCTCGCATGTGGCAGCTGAACCTTGCTATTCGTTCTCTTAGTCCCCCTGCGGATTTTTTTCCGCTAGAAACCTTTTTGGGTGCTGTATGAATGATTACGCTCGTCTTCAAGATTTCGTAATGTTCGGTCAGTGACCGAAGATGCGTCCTAAAGAGGCCCACCAGCTGCAACACGCGTGCACCAAACCACTATTACGGTTTGGACTGAGTGGGATTGGTTTCGGTTCATGCTATTTTAAATTTTCCGGGCTGTCATACCGGATGGGGCCCTGAACCGTGCACGGAACAATTTGGGTCTCGGAAAAGGGACATGGGACAATACACCAATCACTTCGCGGAGGACCTGCCGAAATCCTTTCGGCATCCCGAGCGATTTTAATAGGAGACCGGCTTCGGGTATCCAGAATGTGCAATTTCGGGATGGGTTTGTGAATCCTAAGGGATATATCCCTTCGGAAGGACAACCCAAAATTATTCCAAGACGTGACGGAGATACAATAGTCCGATTCAATAGTCCGGATACTTTACATGGAAAATGATTACTACGAGGCTTACTGCTTGCTTGCAAATGTGCAGACAAGAAATCTTCCAAAATGCAAGTCGGTAGAATGGAAAGAAAAGGGGCGGGAATATGCTGTTTGCGAGCGCGTGGGAGGCAGAACCCGTTTATGTGTAGACACTTTCCGTGATCTGTCGCCTCAAATTAGTCCGACAATTCCGTGACTGTCAAACGATCAAACCTATACTCACCTCATTCAAATCCAACCCTCTCTCGGCCATCACTTCATTAATCAAAAACTCCTTGGGAAACTCAACTAAATGACCTCTAACGCCATCTAGCCGCGACTTGACCTCCTCGAGGGGCACATCGGGGTTAAATAGATGCCCTGCCTTGACACCCTCTTTCGGCAGAAATTCGTCGTATTCTTTGAAAGTCTTTACCCCGTCGTCCGGGACGCAATGGAATAATTCTCTGAAAATCACCGTGTTATCATGCGCCTGCTTGGTCCAGGTATCCCACAGCCTGTCGTCCAGGGGGTCGTCGACAAGCCTGGATGCTTCATCTTCGTAGAACTCGTAATTTCCTTCGCCTGGCGGTTTCGCATTCGGATCGTCCTTGGCATCTAAATCCTGAGGCGGTAGAAGACCTAAATGTTCTCTCCAGAGTTGTCTTCTCAGGTGAGCCGCAAAGTATGCTGCTTGGTAATCTTTCCCATCCATTTTGATGTCAATTTTATCATCATCTTCGATTACTAGGCTCATTTCGCTATCGTGGTATCCCAGTTGAGACTGCGCTACTGTTAATTCCGCAGATCCAGTTTTTAACAGTCGGAACGTAATACTTACCCTGTCATTGAGGTTTGAGCTTCCAATGATAGCAACTCTATCATCTGCGATTAAAACCTTTGCGTGTATATAGCATTGCTCGGTAATAATATTCTCTTTCTCGAGCTGATCGTCTCCTTGGAATGGCTCATCAGAAACAGCCTTACCGGCCTGAAGAGCATCGCGGGCGATGGTATCCTCTCCTGTTCTATCATGCTCTATATCCTCCCGCTTCTCCTCCTCAAATGCGGCCTTATCCTTTTTCATACTGTCTGCTTCGCCGCCATCTTTATCATATCCTTTCCCTCCTGTCAAGCCATCTTCATTCATCACCTCTTGAGCCTGTGCATGCTGGACATCCTCGTATTTTACACCTGTTCTCTCTTCTTTCTTTGTGATTCTCTCAGTCCTATTTAAGCGGTCGTAGGACCTAAGACTGAAAAACGAAATGTACTGGTCTGGATCGATCCCTTGTGCCTGAAGTCGCCCGCAGATGGAGTGCTCCCCTCTGAACATCGACTTATATTGGTAGTCCATGATAGCCCTAGAAAATTAGCCTGGATCAACTTTGTATTTCATATATATGGAATCCTCACCTTGTACCATTAGCCGCTTTCTCTCTCAAATCACCAGCGAATCCTGGTATCAGTGGTATTACAGCGATTACACGGAACTTCCTCTTTTCTTCATGTGCCTTTACAATTGCGTCGACTAAAGCGGCACCGATGGTGTTTATTATGGGTTTCTGCTGCTCTCCGGTAGCAGTTACTAAATAACAATTAGCTTTTACTGAGTTATAATCGGCAATGGCAAGACATACTGAAGAACCTATGAGTGGAGTGTTAGCAATATATATGTAGTATATAAATACGCACATTATGGGGTAAAAATTATCTTTCTTACTGATTCTCAATGTAGACATAATGCTGGGCTCCTCTAATGATTTCTTGATAAGCATTCTGAATGCTATGTTCTGTCAGGATCCCATGACTCCAATCCGCAGAGCTTCGAGTAAGCTGAGCCGTGACATTTCCCATGCTTTTCATCTTCTCCCCGTCGAGCTGGTGCAGCGGGTGCTGTATGTAGTCGCCAACTGGGAATCGAGGATACTGTACTTCTAGAATGTCCTCGTCAACCCATGACAACTTAAGCCAATCGTATTTGCCATCTCGCTTGTATTTATCACGTTTCGCGTGGTTCCATGTCTAGATCTGGCATGTTAATCGTAGCTTGATATTTAATATGTTTTCTTGAAGTCCTACCTCTACGAAATGCTGTGCCATGTCTAGGATACATTCTCCACGTAGCCCAACCGCAACATCATGCCATGGCATTCGGCCGTATTCCGTCTTGGAGAGTTGATTTTGCTTCCTAGTTCATTATAAGTGAGTATAGGGTTGGCAAATTTAGTAGTGATTTCTCTTACCAGTCTTGGACGTCATGGAAATCCATGCTTTTGAAGGTCCCGGGTTAGTTCAAGTCTCTACAGCGCATATAGGTTACATGTTTTATCTTACATTCGGTTCTATATCGAGATTGTTAGTAAATCCAGTCCTATTTAAGGCTTGTATATAATCGTAGTCTTACATTGTTATAATCTTGCCCTGGCCATATCTCCTCCTTGATCGTGGCGGGGTGGACATCCGCCAGCGGATGTTGCTTCACATCCCAACGGCCAAAGCAGATATCAAGACCTCCAATGAATGCTATTTCATGGTCGATGACGCAGTACTTCTCATGGTGTGCCTATGTTCTCATATTCATTAGATATGAGTATTTTCCTTTGAATACCTTATTTGCGTACCCAATAGAATGTCATGTCACCACCCCTATTAAAGAAATTATGATCGGGATGCCGTATAACTCGGATATTCCCATATCCCGGAGAACCTTTTGGGCACAGCCTTTCTAGGGCGTGTTTTGTATGCTCACTATTGCAAGTTAAAGCTGCTTCGACTTCTTTATAGACAATGATGTATATTTTGACACCGGCTTCAGCGCGGCGCTTGAGAATGGTATCAAAACGGTCTTCCTCGCTGTAGGCGGGTGGGCGTCTTAGGAACTAGGTATCACTTTATAAGAAACGTGACAAGTATCCCTGGTAAATTAAATATAACTTACTAATTCAGGAGAAATCCACCAGTCAGCCATGTAGATGACCTCTTTTGCTTTTTCAAGAGCAGTAGATAGAGCCTGTATGCCAGTTAGTCGACTAAGAAAGATTGAATATAGGGAATTCAAGGCGGAGTAGCCATACCCAAAAATAATCTCTCCCGTCAATATAAAACTTGACAAGATTCCCCGACCGCTTAGGTGCAAAGCTCTCAAATCGGTGCGACTTTGCAATTCTAGTTCTTTTCTGGTCGACCTCTTTCTCATGCTTCTCATCATGACGGTGATTCGGATTCAAAAGGTTCCCAAACTTCCCAATTGAGTTTTTTATATGAACAAGCTCAACTTTGGCATGGTGAAGCTTTTGATGGATTTTCTCTATATGAGGATGGTCACCCGTAACCCCTTCCGGGTGACCTGCTTGCTTTTCACTTTTTACTGTTTCCGCTGGTGCCATTTTTCTTCGAGGGCTAGTTTTGTGCTTGCGAACTGTGGCTGCTCTATTGTGTTGTGTTCATAAAAGCGAGTTGGACCGATGTGGTGAACACTAATGCCAGCTGCAGCGGTGGATACAATTAACCTGTGGCTGGTTCTTATCTACTAGTCTTAAGGGTCGAATTGATACGGTATCGATATATCGTCTATCAAATGAGAGAGTCGTCATTGAATCTGAGTATGATGTATCTTGACTGGGACGGAATGCTATAAATATTCGATTGCCACTGTTTCCCTTTTAAACCACGAGGAATAGCTTGCATGCACATGGCAGCTTTTGAGATCAGGGCCACCACCCAAGTTATTATCTACGAAACCTCGGATCAAAGGTATATTTATCCGAAAAATGCTTAGCCATCATAAAAAGACTCGATCGACTGACGCGTTCTATTTGAAGTTAAAGCAGGGCAGCATTGCATCATATGCTGCCGAAGTTAACTTGGCTTGCAAGCTTGTGGTGTGGAGAAATGAAACACAAGGCTCGAGGTCGGTTGGCAGTCTGCCCTGTCGTACGTGATGATGTCATTCACGACTGCACGCATTTCTATCGACACCCGCTAGCACCTATTCGAACGCCTCAATATCTTAGAGCCATTCCGGCAGGAGCTTTACAACCCTTTAAAGATAAAAAAAAAAAAAAAAA
>LDUD01000074.1:601831-639288 GCA_012184295.1 Dactylella cylindrospora
AAGAAGCTTCAATGTTTTGTCAATAATATGTAAAGGTGAATCTGCGAATGCAATTTACAAAGCTCAATGGTAGAGCTCCAGTTGGCTCACTTGGCCCGAGACGAGAGGGACAGTATGTGTTACACAGGTTTCGTAGGCACCGGCAACTACCGAAAGGCTTGTCCATATTTGATAAGCACCAGCCCTCTGAACGGCACAAGATATAACGGAGATATATCCGAGCAGGGTTATAATGTCCCAATTTAAGTGGCGGCTCTATATTGGTTGCCTCGCTATAGCTCATTTAATCGTTATGGTGTAGAGCTTTAGCATTGACTATCCAACGTTATCCATCTTTTCCAAAATCACAGGGAATTGGAATAGGGTGGAAGCGCGTCCCGGCAGCTTCATTGAACTGGTCTCATGATAGCCTGAAGTTATTCTACTCGCATGGAAGCGCTTCGAAGCTGGCATTGCAGGTGGCTGCAGAAATGTCAAGCTTCTGATAGGTTGGCTATATGCTATAAAGCTCAAGCACGTCCGAATTTTCTATGCCGGATAGCTTCGCAAATCCTAATGGGGACAAAGAGAAAACTGCGATATTTTACCCCAAGTCGCTGCAGGTTGCAACGCCGGTTCATTGATGCCCCAGGAACTTCAACTAAATACCGTAATCTTACGCCCGCGCAACCTTACCTCTCGGATCAGCTTTGCAAATTCGGTGGAATGATGGTGGGTGCCCTGCTAGTGCTGACCCCTCCAACATTCCTGCTTGGCGGGGCCTCCGCCGTTCTGCGCGGCCCCACTCTGCAGCACAATGTACTGCACTCTGCCGCAGAAAAAAGAAGCTCCAAGCTGCTGGACCTCCATTCTTTGCCCCTATACTGCAGAAGCTATCTGCAGAAGACCCTTGACTCTATCTGAAGAACAATAGCGAGGCACAATGTTTGCCAACGAATCATACCCTTTGTATTTGGAGCGGGATTCCCGAGCTACAAGGGTTCCCACGGCAGTCGATCATGCCATTAGGCCCGCCCAAAAATGTAGGGCTGAAAATTAGCAGGCAGGTACGCAAAGACCAACTAGATCCTATTGTCTTCCTAATCTATAAAACCCCATAGTTCTGTTCTCTCTTGGAATCGGAAGGTTCTTTGTGATTACTGGCCCTACTCCAATACCAATAGGCTCTTTTGTAATCGAAACCCGCATATTTGCATTTCCATTTCCTACGAATTTATAAGCCGCTCTAGGTTATCTAATTTCCTTGGCTAACCGAAGCGACCATGTCGGGAAGAATAGCTCAACAGAGGGAGCAGCTCAACCTCGACCAGTGTCTGACCAAATGGACTGAATTCCTTACATTCCCGCCAAATGCTCCTCGTAAGGACGGCCAGGGCTCGCAGACCCTCAGTGTTTTCAGCCAGGTGCTTGGGCAGATCTCTCGGCCCAGCAGCCCAACACCAGATCCAATCCCAACAGGTCTGCTGGCGGATTTGCAACAGATTGGGTTGACAGGCGCGTTCAAGGACATGAGGACTCTAGTCGATGTGCTCAAGTCTACTGTCATCGATGGAGGTATTGTTGACGACAAAACGTATCTAGTGAGGATAGCCTTTTCGAAGACAGGAAATTTTATTTTATTAATAGAAATCTTAATAGATGGAGCGCATTATACAAGTCGCGAGTGGACTGCCTTCGTCATCAAGGAATGAGAAAATCTTAACTGGATCGCTACTTGATAAGCTCTGGAATCAATTGCAACACCCTCCGCTTTCTTATTTGGGCCTCAAGTAAGCTCTAGGAAATTTCAGGAAGCGGATGCTTGGCTATATGCTGATACTGTGGTGCTTGTGTAGACAGCAATATCGCTCTGCAGATGGCTCATACAATGTGAGATAACATGGTCCCTGGAACCGTTTGAGGAAGAAATAGTGGGGCTAATAGATTTATAGAACATCATGTACCCACATCTTGGAAAGGCGGGCACCCCTTACGCTCGAAGTGTCCGTCCAATGAAAAAGATGCCAGGCGCTCGCCCAGATCCGAGCCTAATCTTTGATGGTTAGTATTGCCGGAACCCGAGATGCTGTAGGTTTTAACCTCACAATTATATAGTTCTTCTGGCGCGCAAGGAACCAAAGCCACATCCGAACAAGATTTCAAGCATGCTCTTCTATCTTGCTTCGATCATTATCCATGGTGGGTATCTGCTCTAGCATATTACATTGTGAGTCAGTAACTCATGCATAATGCAGACTTGTTCCGCACAAACCACAGAGATTATTCATTTTCCGACACGTCCTCATACCTTGACCTCTCTCCACTCTACGGCAGTAACGAAGAGGAACAAAAGATGATGAGAACATATGAGGGCGGGAAGATCAAGCCAGATGCCTTCTCTGAGAAGAGGCTTCTTGGTTTCCCTCCTGGTGTTTGCGGTATGTCGTAAACCCTGCTATATATTAAAACTCACTGCTAATACTTTGGGTAGTGCTCCTTCTTTCATTTGGGAGGTATCATAACTTCGTTGTAGATACGCTCTTGAAGATTAACCAAGATGAGCGGTTCACGAAGAGGAAGACACCAGCAGAAACCGATGAGAAGCTCTTCCAAACTGGTCGATTGTAAGTCTCTATTCGAATTTTGTATCCTTCGAAGTTAACCATGGATATAGGATCACCTGCGGTCTTTACATCAATATAATCTTAATTGATTATATCCGTGTGATTCTCAATTTGACTCGAACAGAGTCAACTTGGTGTTTGGATCCTCGCTCTGAGATCGAGAAGGTGTTTGGTTCGACTGGTAGCCCTCAAGGCATCGGTAACCAGGTCTCTGGTAGGCCTACTCTGCGTCTTAAATATCAAAGTATTGCTACCTAGGAACTAACCTGGTTGGATCCTCATAGCGGAATTCAACCTCGTATACCGCTGGCACTCCGTTGTCAGTGAACGTGATGACCTGTGGACACGAGAAATGTACCAGAAGATCTTTGGCCGGGATGCTAAGGACGTAACCTTGCCGGAGTTTCTCGCAGGATTATCTAAATGGGAGAAGTCTATTCCCCAGGATCCAGGTCAACGTACATTTGAAGGTCTTGAGCGTGATCCAACAACTGGAAAGTTTGATGACGAGAAACTCGTTGAGATTCTTACTTCGAGTATTGAAGACTGTGCTAGTATGTTTAAGAATGCGCCTATCCGTGTGAAAATTCATTAAACTAACATTGAACCTTGAATAGACTCATACGGCGCCAATGCCGTCCCTACTATCATGAAAGCCGTTGAGATACTCGGAATTGAGCAATCTCGTGCTTGGGAGCTAGCCTCTCTCAACGAATTCCGTGCATTTTTCGGCCTCAAAGAGCATGACACTTTTGAAGACATCAACCCTGATCCTCAAGTTGCCGAAGCCCTTCGTCAACTCTACGGTCATCCAGACTACGTCGAAATCTACCCTGGCTTGGTAGTCGAGAGTGCAAAGGAAAAGATGGCCCCCGGCGCTGGTCTTCTTCCAGGCTTCACTATTAGTACTGCTATTCTTTCTGACGCCGTAGCATTAGTCCGAGGTGACAGGTTCTACACCGTAGATTATACTACTGGAAATCTTACAAACTGGGGATACAACGAAGTCGCCTCCGACCGGGATATCGCCTACGGTGGTGTTGCTTACAAGCTTTTCCACCGCGCATTCCCAGGCTGGTTCCCTGCAAATTCCGCTTACGCCATGTTCCCATTCACCGTTCCATCCGAGAATGAAGCCATCTACAAGGGTTTCGGTAAGGACCATAAGTATAACTTTGAACGGCCGAGCAAGCCGTTCGAGCATACTGTCGGCACCAGAACTGAAAACCTTACTGGCTCCGCTGAGGTTGATACCCTTAAGATCCTTTCAAGGATTACAGAGTGCCCAGATTGGCAGACATTCGTCGAGAAGTCCGTCGTAGCCATCACTAAGAGCATGATTAACAAGAATGCTAGTGCTCTAAATGTTGGAAACTGGGTCGACGCTGTCCGTGACGTCAGCAATCTCGTTGCCGTCCGGACCGTGGCGGAACTCTTCTCGCTCCCGCTCACTGGTGTCCCTGGTACTCCAGATTCATACACTGACTATGAACTCCATGGTACACTCTGCACTATTGCCAACTATGTGTACCGTGTGGTTCCCGTTCCCGATGCCAAAGCGTTCGAGCTATCTGAGGCTGCTACTAGCTTCTGGGATACGCTTCTCGGGGTAACTTTTACCCACGACGATGGATCTTACAAGCTCAAGAGGGTACCAGACTCTGTCTCCGGAACTGGCCTTGCCATCCTTGCCAAGGAGCTGCGTCAGAAACTGGCAGATGCTCCATTAGAAGCGGTGTTGGCTGCCGCGAAGCTCTGCTTGGATTTGTCGATTGGGGTGTGTCTCCGCCTTTTCCTCTGGATTTCTAACATGGAGTAGACAGTAAGGCTAACAAGACCAATGCATAGTTCGCTGAAATCCTCAGCTTCTACCTCCTCCCCGAAAACGTAGAAACCCTGAGAGCCATTGAGGCTGCCTCCGACACAGACTCCGGCGTCGCTCTCCGAGCGGCAAGCTTTGCTCTTGGGCAATCCAAGATTGCTAGCAGAACGGTAAGCTTCCTCTAACATATTAATATTGCCTTCGCCAACCTCTAGTAGCTAACCCGGGTCACAATCGATTAGAACGCGACCACCGAGGTTCCTCTCAAGACTTTGACCTCTATCCTCGAAGGTTTCGGATCTTTGCAAAACCTTCGCGCGGCACCTGGCCCGCAAGGAAAGATCCACACCGTCGAGGTTGAGGCGTTTGGAAAAGAAGGTGTGGCGGATTCTGGAGCAGCCTATATCTCTGAGGATTGGGGCCAATTGGGATTCTATCCTTATAGTAAGTTCCTTCACCTCACCTGGAAACAGATATGCGAACATAGGTATGCTAATGGTAATCGATATAGCCTTGAAAGTGCTGTATGATGGTCCGGCACCAACTGGTAGTGCTTGACCGCAGAGAGAATAGAGAATTTCTGTGCTTATGTGGCCGGTTTACGAGACAAGAATAATTGAAAGCAGAGAGAGAGAGAGAGAGAGAGAGAGTACAAATCCTTGTGTTGATGTTGTTGGAGCTTTGAGGCTCACCCGTAACTTGTATCTGAGACTATGTCCAAGATTACTACTTAAGAGAATGAATATACTGGAGTGAATCTATTCCACAATCCACTGGGTGTTCTTCAGCCGAACGTTTGAGCCTTCTTGTAAAAGAATATTCGTATTTTTGCGTCGCTCCACACAGCGATTTGTTCAGGCCCGCTTCTATATCTAAACTATACTTCACAGACAGCTCTAAACATGACTATACACGCTCACTTCCACGAACTCTGACAGCTTGTCCAAACTTCTGAAGTTTCGTCAACAGCTGATCGCCGTGTTTGATGACTTCCTGATACTGCTTGTTCTTTGTATCCGGTCTGTTAGTCTCGATAGACCCATTAACACGGTCGATGGTGCAGTTGAGACCTTGAGAAGGGATGAAGGAGGACATATCCCTACGTTCTCAATGTTAGCATCTACCTCTCCTTAAAAGTATGCTCTGTAGTGCCAGATACGAGGGCCCAACATACCTGTCAACAAAATCTACACTGACGCCAAAGTGATTTGCGACGGTTTGCAACTCAATAGTTCTGTAGCTCTCCAATAGCTGAGCGTACCCTCGCCTCCTCATCTCCCGGACATACCACCTCCTGTGAGGCGCTAATACCCTATCTTTCCTCAAAAATTGCTCTTCCGTATCTGCTAGATTGACGAAGTAGTCTGAGTATTTCGCCTCATAAAAGTTGTTTACGAGTCCCTCCAGCGGCCTAAAGCTACCTAGATCTAAATCGCGAGCTTGGAAGCCGGTTTCGGTCATGACACCGGATGGCCCATCATCCATGCTGACGTCTCTACGAGAACCAAAAACAGCGAGAACTTCGGCACCATCGATCACACGTGCTTTGAGGTCGCGGCGAGAGAGTGAGATAACGCCAGCCAGGACAGCGTACATAACCAAGGTTTCGTAGGTGCAGATTTCGGTAGAGGTAAAAGTGGATAGGGAGTCTAATAGCAGCGGGGCGGCGGAATTGTAAGCACGGAGAGTAAGGTGGTTGATGGCGCGATAGGTTTTCAGGCGATTTCGACGGTCCCAGTCACCGCCAGATTCTACGAGCCTGCGGAGATGCATTAGATTGATAAAACTTGCGCACGCCTGGATGAGTGAGATCTTACTGAGTAGCCTTCTCGATGTTCTTCTGAACGAGCGGCTTGTCGTCGAAGAACATGCCAACACGTATCGTAGCCAGGACGATATCGATTTTTGCACCTGACGAAGCAGTCTTCTCAAAGACATCGTTGTACGCAGATATGGCTTTCTCCTGTCCGTTCCCATACCCACATTAGCTCCTTAGACTCTCGCCTGTGTCACAAAGAAAGCGTAGACAGTACCTTCTCTCCTATCCTTGTCCAAAACTCTGCCTTCCCACCCATAGCCTCCACAACTTCCGTCTCTCCCGCCTTCTCTTCCGCATCCTTCAGCTTCTCCTCCCATTCCTGCAGTTCCTTTTCATTCTTATCTTTTAGTTCAAGGTATAGAGCTTCGTCCCATCTTAGCGGCGAGCTTTTCGGTAATATGCCATCAGTAGGATCGACGAGATACTTGAATAGCGGTGCGGCAGAACTTGATTTGATGGATTCGAGGAGGGCGTTGGCGGATTTGTCGTGGTAGGCGGAGAGGGATGGGGTGGCCAGCTGGTAGATATGCTGGGCGAGGGACAGGTCGGGGTATTTGTTATATTGAGGATCGGATCCCATCTTGATGGTATATCGATGGGTGTGATAGCAAGGGATTCGTGTGAACTGTACTGGGTGGATCCAGAGCGGATTATGTGGGTAGGTGAATGACGAATTCTATCGAAGCTAGTTACACAATACTACCGAATGTTAGTAGTTATCCTATAGATATGGGGACGCGTTTCTAGTAAATGATATATAAGTCTTAGAGATAGCAATACCGACCTCGGTTATGACTGGATGTAACGGTTGGAGAGTGGTGGCAAGGGCTGGTTTGAAGACGAAGGTTGAGGATTCTCGTGTGGGATGAGCTCTGAAAGACTGAGGTTGGATTACGCGACCAATTTGGAGTTCGCCAAAGAGCTTCAGCACACAACACAACTTGTAGCTCTGAGATAGAAGCAAGAATATCTTTCTGCACATAAATTGGGAAGAACTAGAAGCAAATGTTACGAATGGAGATGAATTATTAGTAATTACAAGAAAAGATTGAATTATTACGGAAATATAGTACGATGCCTTGCGAAAGTATTGCAGCACAAGATTTAGGCTATTTGCTAGATCTTTCTGAAGCAAAAGCCCATGTAAATCTTGCAGGCCTCCCACTCTTCAGCTTCGACCTGCAGACGTCCGCTCCCATCTCGTCTCTTAACTCCCATCCTCTCACTCAGGGGCCCGAGGACTCTATCATCCTTCTCGTCGTTCCAAATATCTTCGAATACTCGCTTGTACTCCAATCGCAGGTTGAATTCATAAGCCAACCCTCTGAAGGCTTCCCAAGGCACAACGTATTCCGGAACATCTTCGACACTTTCCTCCAAGAAGAACGAGTACTTCCAGCCCCATGCCGGGCGCCATGCGCCATCATCGGGTAACTTCCTTGAGGCTTCTGTCTTTGGGAACGAAACCTTATATAGGGAATTGCCAAACTCGTGGCCGTGTTTCTGAATACCTTCGTATATTTTATCCGATGATGGGATTGTCCCGATGAATCTACCGCCCCGACGCAGCGAGCCTGACACATTTCGCAACATCCCTCTGATCTTCTCCTCAGACTCGAATGCATAGTGCATACAGAACATCAGAGATACAACGTCAAACCTATGCGTTCTATTATTAGTATAGCAACTTTGAGGGATGAGTACAATCGAGAAGCTTACCCTCCGCCGCCCCATCTATCTCCAATATTTAGGTCAATCCCAACTTCCTGAATGAGAGGAATCTTGTCTGCTGTCTCACTCCAAGCGTCGAGGATGTAAAACTCCGCGTGGAACCTATCGTTCGAAGGACGCCCTCGATTCCTTCTTCGATCTTCCTCCTTCATTTTGGCAAATCTCTCTTTAGCCTGCCTGATACTGACATCTGCACTATCAACTCCGACGTACAGATCAACAGCCTGAGGTGCACTTTTCCACTTCAACAAGTCCCCTCCCTTTCCGCACCCAATATCTAGAACCTTAAGGCCCTCATACCGTCCACCGCTTTGAGAGTCATCGTTGGCAGCGAATTTTTGAATGAGCGTGGATTTAACCCAATTGTTGAATGAACGGAGACCACGAATCTTGGAATCTGTCTTTCTCCATTCCTTGCCTCTCTCTGGAACAGCGTTGTAATGGGATCTGACCACGTCATCCACCCCTCTTGAGGCCGCTTGATTGGTTGCTTCCCGTTCTCTTTCTTCATCCAGTTCTTTCTGCTTTTTATGCAATGCGTCCCTCTCGGATTGGGTATACCGAGCGCCAGGCCGTTTGAACTTTCGTGGTGGGGATCTTGGTGGCTCGGGAAATTTCTCCGGGTCTGGATCTTCATACTTGGATTCTACGGCAAGATGGGGTGGTGGTGGAGGATCGCGATACCTGAATTGAGGGGGAGATCGTCGATGATGGTGGCTTGAGTTTCGTCTGTCTTGTCGCGGCGGTGCTTGGTCGTCTCGTAACACGACTTCCCGTCGTGCGTATGCCCCAGCTCTCACCTCTCTATCCTGTCCTTGCTGCCTCCTCGCCCGATCTCTTTCTCCTTCGTATCTTCTCAATCTCTTTCTTTCTTGTTCTCGGATGATATCTTCTTCGGAGCGTCCATCAGCTCCATTTTGATCAAACGGCCGACTGTCCTGCTGGTCCAAGCCACCAGCTCTTGCATCTCCTCGAAAATCAGCTGTGCGGCTTTGTGGGCGTCCGTATGGTGAGGATTCACGTTCACGCTTTCGCTTTCGCTCCCGCTCCGGGCTAAGGCTGCGTGAGGAGCTGTGGTCTTCGCGGTGAGAACGTTCATGGGCATCCTCGTCGTATTGTAGGTGGACAGCGGGGTCCGCAGGCCGCTCGCGTCGCTCTCGCTCCCGCTCTCTATTTCGATCGTAATATTGGCCTTCCTCCTCGTCGTCTCCAGGTTTCGTTGGTGACGATGGAGGCTTGTCGTCGCTGGCAACAGACGTGTAGCAGTCGTGAATTGGGTCATACATTTTGCCGTTAGGTGGCTGAAAGAATTATCCGAATTGTTGATATCTGTTGAAGATTATACTGAGTATGTGCGGTGATGCATGGGTTATGTGTTTAAATGATTTGTCCGTAGGCAGTGTGATAATGATGGTGATGATGATGGTTAGGGCTAAAGGATCGCAATTCAAAAAATCCAGGCAGTGAGATGAGGCATCCTTAAAACCAGCCCCTGTTTTCCCCACAAATAAATGCATCACTACTAGAAACGGTTTAGCCTCGGCAGTCTTACCTCTTACGGAGATTTTCAGGGCTCACCTCGTCTCGACTTCGAAAAATAAATTTTAGAACAGAAAAATTTAGTGCTTCCTGTCGCAAATAATCGAGGTTCAGATTTTATCCACCACTCATAGCTAACCTCATCGGATATTCACATTGAGTATTGAAGCAACTAGAATAGCAAATCTATGCACCGAGTTTGTTCGATAGCCTGGTCCATATAAACACGATAATAATGATCTCGCATCCTTGACTTCTCCATTCCTCACCTGCGCTCAAGACCAACCAGCCTTTGATTATCGGCCCTCCAGATTGCGCAAAATAATATTTCAATATGAAGCTTACGCAAACGAACGACGTAAAGGTCTACACCGTCTCTGGGTCGGATACCGGTCGTTCGCTACCAGATTGGCTCGCCAGGAAACGGAAACGTTCATTGAAAAATGACTTAGGTTCGTGGCACACTCTCCTCTTGATTGCAATTCACCTATTAACATGATGTGCATTCTAGCCTACCAGTCGCGTATCGAACTAATCCAGGATTTTGGATTCCCGGAAGCTTCCAACAGGGTCCGAGTAACCGAAGATGGCCAATGGTGCATGGCAACAGGCACCTACAAGCCACAGATGCGGGTCTACGACTTTAACTCACTCTCTATGTCCTTCGATAGACATACGAATATCGAGAACCTCACATTTATTCTACTCGAAGACTCGTGGCGGAAATCGGTGCACCTTCAAATCGATCGATACATTGAGTTCCATACTCCAATGGGTTTACACCATAGCCTACGGGTGCCACATTACGGTCGGGATTTAGTTTACTGTCCTTGGTCAGCAGAAGTACTGGTTCCTGCTGAGGGAAGAGATATATATAGAATCAACCTAGAGAGAGGGGGTTTTATGAAGCCCTTTGAAGCAAATGAGAATGCGAAGGAAGTTAATACTGGTGCGCAGAGTGCGGTTCATGGGTTGCTAGCGTTTGGCACAGATCAAGGAACAACAGAACTATGGGATCCAAGGGTCGGATCTCGAGTTGCAACAGTTGAAAGAGCAGGAATGGACGCTATAACGGCCCTAGCATTCGACCCGACGGGGCTGCAGCTAGCTACTGGAACTTCGGAAGGATTAATTCGGCTCTACGACCTCCGCTCGCCGGTTCCGCTTCTAACAAAAGACCAAGGATATTCGTTCCCAATAAAAAATATTATTTATCTCCCCCCAATCCACTCCGAATCCGAAACCAAAATTCTCTCTGCCGATAAACGAATCATCAAGATATGGAACCCGTCAGACGGTTCACCATGGACTAGCATAGAACCAACGGTTGACATCAACGACGTCGCTCACGTGAAAGGGACCGGGATGTTGTTTACGGCTAACGAAGGGCCCGACATGCATACATTTTTCATACCAGAGCTAGGTCCGGCGCCAAAGTGGTGTTCTTTCTTGGATAATGTTACTGAGGAGATGGAGGAATCAATAATAAGCGGAGTCAGCGGTGAAGTCACAGCTACAACCTACGATAATTATAAATTCTTGACGAAACCACAACTGGAACAGCTTTCACTTTCGCATCTAGTGGGAAGCAGTGTCCTGCGACCATATATGCACGGTTACTTTGTGAAACAAGAGCTGTATGAACAAGCTAGGTTGATCGCCAATCCATGGGGATGGGAGGAGCAAAGAAAGAAGATGATCCAAGAAAGAATTGAGAAGGAGAGAGAAGGGAGAATTAGAGCCTCCGGAAAGAAAGTTAATTCGAAAGTCAAGGTCAACCAGAAACTTGCAGAGAGGTTGGCCAAGCTCGAGGAGAAGTTGGATAGAAGGGCGGCAAGGAAGGCGGAGAAGGAGAAGGAGAAGGCCGCGGAGAATGGAGAGTCCGATAGTGAAGAGGAGGAGAAGGTAGAAGAGAAGGGAGACATCATGGCTGATCCTCGTTTCAAAGATCTTTGGATGAATCCTGACTTTGAAGTGGACGAGAGTTCGTATCAATACATGCTGCACAATCCCTCGTCAGCTCGGGGCGCTACGAACGGTACAAACGGAGAACCCAAAAAGCGATTGACAGCCGTTGAGGAGGAGGAAGCAGAATCACCAATGGTGTCATCGGACGAAGAATCATCTTCGTCGTCCGAGTCAGAATCCGAACGTCAACAACGACCGCAGAGGCAGGCCAAGGAGAGGAAAGCGCCTGTGATGCGGATATCAACAGCTTCATATAGGACACAAAACCATAGCAGGGAGGACGGACCCACCAGAAGAGATCAGTCTTTTGGTTCACGTATGGCAGCCGGAGAGCACCAGCGAAAACGAGAGAAAACAAGCTTTTCTAACCGCCCTGTCATGGGCGATATGGAAGTTACCTATAAGATCGAAAAGAAGAAGCCCACCCCCAAGGCGGAAACGCCGATGGGCAATGGTAGTAGCAATTACAGAAGGAAAGACAGAAGAAGTGCATCGGGGAATGCGTTTAGGAGGATGGGTGTATGATATGACCATTACGAGTTTTGTGTATAGAGTTGCAGCTGGATACCAATCATGGCATGGGATCTTTGGCTTTGGCGTTCATCTAGTTATGGAAAAGCATGGATTTTTTAACCCACTAAAGACTGCGGCGAAGACAGTCGAAATGCGTGTATAATAGTAGAATCATATATGGCACCGCAAGTCACTCGAGTCAGTGGGCGTTAAATTCTTCGACTATGATTCATCAGCTTCTCTCTCGAAACGCTGTAGATGCAGCTGTGGATACTATAGTGTATGGTTTAACCATTGTGAAACAGGATAACACGAGACCTAGGCTAGCTGAGAACTGGTGTACAGCACTACCGTGGCTCGGAGTATGAAGAGTATGTGCTACCAGCCACGAGGGCCACGAAGGCCTTTGAGGGTTGGCGTTAAACGTATGCAGACCAAGCATTCAAAGCGCTTGTGTGTGTTGTGGCCTGCGCAACAAGCACTTTCCTAATGCGAGAATAGGTGGTTGCTTAAGGTTGAGGTTGGAATCGAGTGCGGGCTACATCTACAAAACTCGAAATTCGAGCCCAAATGCTAAAAAGGTTGTGAATCCACCTTGAGTTCAGGCTGCTGGGTGCAAGTAATCTTAAAATCATCTATCGATGACGATATGATGTGAACGGCATCTCTTAAATGAGCACTCGGCCCATATATTAACATTATGGATACACCCAAAATGAAAAAGAACCCGCAGCCCACTCTCTCGACGCACCACGCACCACCAACCGCTACTTTTAATTCCCGTCCCGACCCACATTCCCCTAACTCTCTGCATGCACGCCTATTTCTTGCATTTTGCACGGTCCTCCCGCCTCCTTTCGGTTCACTGGCCTCCCTCTGTTGCACCGTCTTTTCGATCGAATAACGTATTTCCCGTCCTCGCAACCGGCATCCCGTGTGGAGTTCCAAAACAATGCAATTCATTACAGTTTAGCTTGGTCTCTCTCGCTTCTACTTTTACTTTTTCTCTTTCTCCCTGTTCAGCCAATGTGGATGCCGAATCACGACTGTTGGCTAAGCGCTGCTCATTTTGCAACAACGCCTCTTCGTTTTGACTGGTTGAATGGCTTTGGCGAGTGGCTATGGATAGTGCACCCAAACAAAATTTCGATATTCATACAGCCATACACAGTACACCACCCTCGAACTCTTCATGCGAAAGAAGGTCTAGAAACACTGTATATCTTGTGACGAGCATGGATCGTAGAAAAGAAAAAAAGTATGTCCAAGGTCCAATTACAGCGGTTAGATTTGTGAGCTTCATAGTAAACGGACGGGACGCTAGTTTCTTAGAGTGTCTTTTTCAGTCAAGATTAGGGGAATCTACGCATAAGGCGAGTGACTCCAGGGCAGACTGGATAGCCACGGCCATCCAAGCCAAGCGTTCTACCCGCTGAACGGCCTTAAGATGCGGGCTGATATCACTCGAGAGGAATGGAATAAATTGACCTCTTCCAAGGATTCAGTCTAGCGAGGAACATGGGGTCCGGCGGTTGATCGAAGGGTATAAGGAGGAATGTTTATCCGTGAAAAAATCTTAAACTCTTTTGGAGATATTTTTGTTCATTCAGCCTTTCCTTCAATCCTTTAGTGCAGCCTTCAAGTTATAGTCTTTCTCTTTGTGATACTTCGACTTCGATATTCGAGATATCAACACATCCTAAAGGAAAACACCCTAGAAAAAATACCACAGTATCAACACATAGCCTAGTTTCTAGCTCCATTCATTAGTGCATCCTTCAGTGTTCATAACCTGGGATACGATACCAAAAGCCTCCTCTACCTACATTCCTTGAATATACATTCAAATCTCTTCAATATACCGGCATCCACCATGCCATCAACAACAGCAATCCTCCTCCTCACCCTCCTCAACATCTCCCTCTCCTCCTCCCTCGCTCTCCCCCAAACCCCCACAACAACCGCCAACCCCTCCACAACCTCCGTCTACGTCGACCCCTCCGGTTCCTCCTCCTCTTCCGTCGGCGGCTTCTCCCTAAACGCCCAAATCGGCCTAATCTGCGGCATAGTCGTCATCTGCCTCATCGCCGTCGGCGTCTTCTTCTACGGATACCGCAAGTACCGTCAACGCCTGATACGTCGTCGCACAGCCATCAAGATGGATCAGATGCAAGCCAGCCTTAACGCTAGAGTGCAGAACGCGAGGAGGAGCGGCATGTTGGATGGGAACGTGTTGAAGGTTTATGAGGGTAAGGGTAAGGGACCGGATATGCAGGTGACGCAGATTGCGGAGATTACGGTGGGGAGCCCTGTAGATCAAGCGTTGAGCGCTCTTGAGGGGAATACGATGAGGAGGGATCAGGTTGGCGGTGGACCTAGGGTGGGGATTTGGCCGAATGGGTCTAGATAGGTGATTAATAGCCGGTTGTGGGTGGTGTTTTTTGTCGCTACAAGTATTATATTGTGTATAGTCAGTCCTTTTAGCAAATGCTCTATTGTACAGGTTGGTTCGGATATGGTTACTTTCTTTTATATTGGGAATTGGGATTGATGATTGCAGGAAGCTGGGTTTCCTCCCCATACATAATACTTTTACCTTCACGAAATGAATGGATACACTGTCTCTTATGGATGAAAACTCATATTGTTCATAAAATCTTTTAATTGTATTTTGATCCCTCTATCCAGTAGTCCCCGTAACAACCTGTGCTCTCTATCAAACCGCCTTAGGGTATAGCCATAAATGAAATATTTACAAAAAATTGAAACTCATATCTTGTCATCAGATCGTAATTATCATCATGTAAACTTTGAATCCTTACGGATTTTTAGTCTCTGTACTTGTCCATGAATCCCTTGTGGAATTCAACAATTCTGCCAACCCAGTCCGTACCAGGGGCAAGGAAAGTGGTTCTGAAATGCCAAGTGCCTTCAACCTGTCCGAATCCACTTCCAGGAACAACGCAAACACCAGTGGCCTTGAGGAGCTCCATGCAGTAGAATTCGTCGGGCTTCTTGCCAAGTTCCTGAGCAGCCTCACATGCCTTCTGTGGAAGCTTGATGGTGGGGAACATATACATGGCACCTTGGGGATCCTGGCTCTCAACGCCTTCCATGTCCTTGAAGGCATCATTGAGGGCATAGGCACGGGTCTTTAGGCCGTCGTAGATGGCGTCATACTCTGATTTGTACCTGTCAAATACCATTTATGTTAGTAGAATCTCGGCAAAAACTAAACAAGGTGGGGGTAAACATACAACTCGTAACTGGGCTCTCCCTCCTTTGGCGGGTTAACCATCATCTCAACAAGACATTGTCCACCAACTGGTGGGCAAAGCTGAATGCTGACAAATTTGTAGATTTCTTGAACGACCTCTGGATCGAATCCGACAAGCTCGAAATATCCACCACGTTGGCCGCATTCACCAACCATACCCTTGCTGGTCGAGTGGAAGCTGACAAGCTCGACATTATCGTACTTGCCTGGCTCCTTCTGTTGGAGATCACGGAGAACTTTCTTGAAGCTGACGAATTCACCAATGAAGACATTGGTCTGGTAGACTTCATCGGCCATGACGACCAGCTTCTTCTCGGCAGCAAATTTGATGATATTCTCAATGGCCTCAACGGGCAATGAGGCACCAGTAGGATTTCCAGGGTTGATCACAGCGATGCATCGGACATCAGTACCCTCGGCATCGGCCTTCTCGAAGACATCATACAAAGCAGCGACATTGGTGCTCCATTTGGACTGTTCCTCAAGGAAGTATTCAACAGGCTTGGCGTTCAAGACGGCGAGAGTAGCGGTGTACAACGGATATTGTGGGATCGGGATCATAACACCAGTGTTTGGCTTCGATGCAATGATATGAAGGAGAGTGTTAACTCCAGATGAAGCGCCAGTGGTAAGATAGATCGAATCGGGGTCGGCGGGGTGGCCATCTCGCTCTATTCCGCAATCAAGTTAGCACACAATGGGAACTCTCGGCTAATTATACCTAGCCTTGTGGTTTATACTCACTCTCGATATACTTTGCGACGCTGTTTCTTAGTGGTGGGGCACCCTGGCTGTGAGAGTAGGCACCAACTGACTTGACTGCCTTTAACAGCCACTTAGCCCTCTCCAAGGCATCTTCTGGGTACAATTGCTTGACGACTTCGGCCTTCGATTCTTCCAGCAGGTTTGGGTATTGAATTAGCGATAAGACCTGGCGGAAGTAGGTGATTGGCTTCTGGTCTAGCTGCTGTGGGTTTCCGATATTGGCAAAGATAACATGGTCGAATGGGTGGGAGGACGGGTCGGCTTCAAGTTCCCGTCGAATTGATTCTGCTTTGACAGCAAGCTCTCCACGGACGGCATATTTGGCGGCCTTAACGTGGGGGTTAATGTTATCGTAGTTGAGTGAACGGAGTGTTGCAGAGGACGACATTGTTCTAGATGATAAGGAAGCTAATAGTTGTGATGTGTTAGGAATCGTTGCTGAGATAGAGATTATGCAAAGAACAGCTCTATGTTACGCCTCAAACGATGTTTAGTGGAGAGGGAATGAAGAGAATCGAATCGACCAAGATGGAATCTAGTCCTTTAAGTACTAGGGGTGGTGAGGAAGGAGTGTTATCAGGCTGTTGCGTCAGATATATATGCCTGAAGCTTCGTTAAATCGAACCACGCTTCGGGGAGCTTTAAAGTTCAACTTTTTTTGTTTTTTTTCTCTTCGACTGGCAAACTGCTAGACTTTCCGCATAGGAACGGCGACCACTAGCAAACAAAGCCGGCCCATCCTTCGAAAAAGAAAATGAGATGCATCGGCCAGAGAGCTGACGTGGGACACCATAGGAATAACCCACCCGATCTTTCCCCGCACCCTTTCGAGGAGGGGCTGGACGGGTCAACTACCTCCAAGATGGCAAGCTACTCCGCTCTTTCTGGCAAAATACGAACTCCGCATCAGAAGGACAAATGGAAAATCCATGACTCTTAGTATTCGTGAAACGATTACAAAACGATGCGGGTTCTACCCATGGGGAAGCTTGTAGCGGGTGTTCCGTTCCATCGAAAACGTAACTCGAGCTATTACTTTTCGTGGAGAACTCCGCCAGAACGGGTTGCAAAGAGAGCTAGAGGTTCCACTCGGGCCGAGTTAAGCATAATCGGCACCATCTTCGAAAATGGATCCCTGGGAGACGCAAAGACTCGGCTATGCGCGAATCCATGTCCCCTTCGAGAAGCACGCCGATTTGGCGTGATTTTTTTTTTTGCTCTTCGGTCAAGAAATTTTTTTGAGGTACAGGAGTGGCTGACAAACGAATTGGTGGGTAGGATTCTGCAGGGCTAAGCCGACCTGGAAAATTTCTTGCGCGGCGACCAGATGCAAACAGTATCTAGGCCCTATAGCAAAGCTAGAGGAAGAGGTATATAGTGGACGATAAAAAGAAACAAAAACGAACAAATTGCATCCCACACGCCTTGAAATTTGAAACTTGGTACTTACACGTCGCTGGCACAAGCCTTTTTTGTAGCAGCGAAGGTGTGGGCGTCGAAAGCTGCAGGCGCCGCGTGCAGTGGTGCAGTTGCTGGATGGCCCTTGACCTCATAGTTTTTCTTAACGGAGAGAATCGGAGAGCAAAAATATGCGAACGTGGGATGTGGGAGCTTAGTTTAAAGACTATTCGGAATTCGATTGGGCTCCGCGATGTAAGGCGATCTGTGGGGGAATAGATTCGATCAGGGGGAACCCTTTTTTTTTTTTTATGAAAAGAAAACTTCAAATTGAAAATATCTCTCATTCGCATGCTTTCTTCGAAAAGCTAAAATCCGCAGCGTTCAAATAGCTTTATCTGCTAAGGGAATTTTTACGGTGCGATATCGCACTCCCAATTGGGTGAGTTCTAAGAGGGCGATCCAGGGGAGCTTACCAATTACCAACAACACGTTTTATAGCTTAAACAGCCTAAAGCTATAGCTGGAATGCGGTCTCTTATCTTTGTGGTAATTGCTATACTGTTGTATGCGTGCTCGCGTAGCTGGGAGAAAGAGTCACTTATTCCCTCACATTATGGACCTCCATGCGAGCGATATGCCTATCCGCGATCGCACTACACAGCTGCACGGGCTAGTTATAGAAGCCGATTCAAGATCAATCAGAATGCAATGATTAATATATCGCTATTTGAGGAAGATTTAACAGATACATCAAATTGACTATATACAATACTATACTGAAGGCTACTAATGAAAGAAGTCGAGATATTCGCCAATTTGAAAACTCCAAGCTCAGACTCCAAAGCTGCAAAAAGCGCTCATAATTATAACGTGAATGTACAAAAGAAATCGTGTGCATAGACAAAGACCCTACTGATAACTCAATATAATAAGTCCAATCCCAAACGCCAAAGAAATCCGCCCAGAACTCCCATGCCGCCCTAAAATTATATTTAAATCGTCTTTGGATTGATCCAAACTGCAACCTCATGCAAACCCCTTCCAATTGCACCAATCAACTCCAGAATAAGTTCGAATATCTTTTGTGGAACGTACGTAACCAAGAGGATGATTCCAACCCCCATGTACCACAAGCAAGTGCCGACAAATCCAAACAACGTCTCGAGAAGCTTCTTGATAAACTTGCCAGCTTCAAGGACGCCCTTGCCCAAGGCGATTGGAATCTCTACAAAGATGAATTTGAAGACGTCCAGAAAGCCATTGAGAACATCCTTCCAGGTGATACCAGAGAACCAATCAACAATCTTGGTGACGAGAGTGTGGATCGCTGAGGCGACGCGGAGGACAAAGTCTACCGCCTTTTCACCGCAATATTTGGTGGCCTCCCAGAGCCATTTGGCTGTAGCAATGAGGGCCTTCGGTATCCTGACCGTCAAAGTTTTCCAGATCTGCTTGGCGAACCAGACGGTGAACTTTTTCAGTCCCTTGGCGATATCGATGATCACGTCCTTTGTCCAGATGGCGGTCTTTTTGGCAAACCTGGCAGTACCCTTAGCGAAAAGAACGGTACCCTTCGGTAAATCGACGGTGGTAAATTTCCAGATTGCTTTCGCGGCACGAACGGTACCTCGCCCTGTGGCCTTGATTCCTCGTACGGTTGCCCCGGGAATGGCTGTGATGCCTTTGGCTGTTTGTATTGCTCCCTCCTTGATACCTTTAGCAAGCAGCTTGGCAGATTCAACAAAGAAGTCCTTGATTCCAACTGCAATTTTCTTCTTGTTTTTCCAGAGATAAACCGACAAATTTCGGATCGGTAGAACAATGATGTGCTTTGGAATGGACCAGAGGAAGAACTTTGGAACTTCGTAGAAGACAACCTTGTTATATCTATAGATATCCCAAAGAATTCGCTTGCTTCGACGAATTGCCTTTCTATTCTTGTACTTCCATCTCTGCATACCACCGATTCGACGAGAAGGGAGAAAGTCAACGACTTCTCTGTGGCCATTCTGTGCAGCCAATCGTAGCGCGGTCATGCCATCGATTGGAACAATGTCATCTCTGGCATGGAAGACTTCGACGAACAGCTTAACCAATGGCAAATGGCCGTTCTCGGCAGCAACCATGAGCGGTGTCCTCTGGAGATAGTCATATTTGTCGGGTGTAAGATATCGAGCATGATAATAATGGATCGGAGCAGTATTCTAGGTAGGTATTAATATTAGGTAAAGAGCTTCATAATATATCCCGCCTTTTGGGATGCGACTTACCTCCAAGCTCATTTCGTTCACATCTGCGCCATAGTCGACCAACTGCTGGACAATTCTGACATGATTTGCCCTTACGGCGGCGACTAATGGGGTCTCGCCGGTCCTGGACCTTGTATTAACCTTTACGAATCCCCCTTCGATAAATGCAGATATTAACTCGCTATTCGAGTTTTTTATGCATTCGTAAAAAGTCTCTACAATATTTGGTGCAGGCACTGGGCCAGATTCGCCCGTCAAGTCGGTTCCAGCCTCCTCTGCATCTTCCCTAAGTAGACGCTGGATCAAGGCATCTGTGTCTGGATCACCACTGTTTATGGCAGTTATATCCGCCACCCCGGAGGGTGCTGCCACAGGTGGGGGTAGGGGTGGGGCGACGGAATCGCCGTTTTGTGTTGTCGCGGAATTATTCGAAGCTTCGGCTATGCGGCGCAAATCTTCCTCGAGCGATCCTCCCTCAGGATATAATGGAACTTGCTCGTCTTGCGCCATGTCGGGATGATCAGAAAATTGTATATACGGTGTCGCTAGGTAGAGTAGTATATGATATATGAGATGATGATAGTGATTCTTGAATTTTGTTTTAGATATCGAAGGGTGACCATCGCGAGTCTATATAGGAGATCATCCCACCATATGCCGTCGCAGCTGCTGTCAAATTGAATTTTAAAATTACGGCGACAAAGCTGCCAAAGTGGCCTGGTTGGGCGTTCCGCGCGTCGTCTTTCTGGATGCTGAGTCTTAATTCGGTTCGAACGTTTCGAATACCAGTTTCCAAGACCTTTAGAAGATAGCTTAACCAATATGCCGAGGCCGCGGAAGTCTTCAAAGCTCGTGATGAGTTTTTAGCATACAAAAGGTGCACTTTTTCCCACCCCCAGGATTCCATTGTTCCTTTGTTCTGTCGCCAGATGTTCGCTTCCGAGGATTGGGTAAGGCAGTGTGTGATCCGCCTTGAAGGTTGGGATAGGGTATTTAGTAAGAAACTCTTTCGTGGTGGCTGTGAACAGTTGCCCTTTTGGCTGTTAGTGCAAGCCAGCTCCTGCGAAATGACGACAAACACCCAACAAAATCCTGAGTTTGGGCTTGCTTGGGCTTCCTAGGGCTGCAGTTTGAGTGGAGGCTGATGCTTCGCGTGTTGGCTTCATTGACATAACGGCAGATTAGCCTATAATAACTTTCGCGTCGCCGATAGCCATCATGAAAGTTGATCTTCTTCAGGCTTCTTTCTCCAGAATTTAAATATTTTGTTGAGTACCGAGGTATTTGAAGTGACTTCGGTCTTGACGTTTCTTCATGAGCAGGTGAAAAGTCAATAAGTGTTATCTTCTCTCTTAGTGTCGACTTCAACCAGCAGTTGGTCGAATCAGTAACGCAGCAGCACAGAAGTTGGGAAAATGACTTCCAGACAGCGACTCCACATCGGAAAACGGTGTCCACATTTCAAATGATACGATTCTAAATGGTCTTGTCGCTCTCGAAGTTGCAATATTACGAATCCTTTCGAGCGGCCGCGTTCCAGAATCGTGTTGGTACACGGTAGAGTTTTGAGTCGTACGTCGTATTGTAGCATTGCATCTCCGTATTTCGCAAAAAGTTCCCTCGGCAGCAAAGCGTCGATACATCTTGATCTGACTATAGATAGCTTGTCTTGCGAATCTGGGCGATTGAGCATTTAATCATCAGGAAATCGACAATAACAAGTCTCTCTGCCGACTTCTATGGGGCGAGTAGAAATCTCAATGGATGCCTTCGAATTCGGATTCAGCTCGCTATGTCTTCGGCATAACATTGTGGATATAGCAATTTAGCCAAACGAACCGAATTTCCTGAACAGCCAAAAGAGGGCCTCCCGCCAGCCATTGCCGGATGTTAAACTCTCCATCCTGCAAAGACACTTGAAATTATAATTGTAATGATGGGATTCAGCATTGGCAGAGACGGACTCTTTCCCTCCGTTTCTAGGCCGGATGCTGCCTACCCGTATGGCCCAATATATGCCCATATCGCAACATTGAATCGGCAGACTAAAGCCAGGGACTCGGATTTTTCAAGTTACTATGGCTACTTACAGAATGGATATGGTCTTGTTCGTTCGACTCTGATGCTTTCAAGCTAGCTATTGGGACCTTATATAATCTAAACTGTTGCATTGAAAGCTAAATATATTCAGGGTGGCCACTCAAGATAGCTCCAGTTCGCCTTCATTCAATCTTCTTTGCATAGTATTTATTTAACTCGCGAGGCCAGACTGCCCACTTTCGTATTTATTATATACTCAAGTATCCAAGCAGACTCGACCAACCTCGAGTCCTGAAATATGAGCCTGAGGAGTCAAGAATGATGCAACCTCATTCAGGTAACAGGCCGGGTATATATAACCTGACCATGGTTGAGGATCAGCGATCCAGCGGATGAAATATAAGCAACAGCTTTCCCCTGCATAAAAGAACGCCCACGGAAGCTTGTGGTCCGCCCGAAATATAGCCTATAACCAGGAACCCACAATTTGTGGAGAAAATAGTGCTCTCGAATAGAAAATAGGCCACAATCTTCGGTTCACTAAAGGTAGAGAATCTTCGCTTTCGCCAGTATCCGCAATATGGCGCACCAAGCATTGGCAGAACTCTCAGCTTATGTTAGGAGGTAAATGTCCCTATACGCCATTATTTTGATATAATAATGCAATAGCTGGGCCTGGGGCGACAAGGGTAGTATGCATCGAGTCCGGGGACCACAAATACAACACAACCTAATATGCGATATTAGCCAGATGTTGATCCTCGAGGGTATTTGGTAGGCTCGGGGTCATTGATGACGGAGAAATTATGGCAGCTCCATGACCATGGTCTGATTGCAGGTATAGTACCTGGACCTGCAGCATATTGATCCGATGGTGCAGCTGCGTAGCCTGGAAATTTTTCGTCGATCGATGAACATGGTAATGCAAGCTGGGAGAGCTCGAGAGCCATGGGTCGGGCGGCGTTTAAAAAGGGCTCCTATGTTCCCTATTGCGCGGGGTGCTTGTGGAATTAGATTTCCCTTTCCGCTGGGTAGCTCTGAGTTTCGAGATATAGCAAAAAGGTAGATCGGATATCGGCCGGAGCAAGGATGGTATCTTTCGGCAAATTTGCTTTGTTGGCCGCGGCCGCTCAGGCTGCCGTCATCCCTAGAGACGCACCTGCTGGTCTCAAAGTTAGACAAACAGGAGGTGGCCAAGATATCGTAAGTAGAATGGCAGAGCGCAATCACAGCTTTACAATTGTCGCTTACAGATTTAGGTCACTTGGGATAAATACTCCTTCTACGTCAATGGAGAGCGTGTTATGATTTACAGCGGCGAGGTCCATCCTTTCCGAAACCCGGTACAGGATTTACACCTCGACATCCTGCAAAAGATCAAATCTTTGGGATTCAACGCGGTATCGATTTACGTCCATTGGGGTATTGTCGAGTACGAAAGAGGCAAGTTCAATTGGGATGGTGTATTCAACCTTCAACCATTCTTCGACGCCGCTAAGGCTGCTGGATTGTGGGTTATTGCTCGACCCGGACCTTATGTAAGTGATCCCAAGTAAAGGTCCACAATACAACAAAAGCTAATGGGTTGTAGATCAATGCCGAATCTGCTGGGTATGCATAACTTCATATCGGTCTGTCTAGCCAAACTTCATGAATTCAAGGTAGCTTACAATCAGTCCTTAGTGGCGGTCTCCCTGCTTGGGGTGCACGAGTCGAGGGTCAATGGCGAAATTCGAACGAGAACTATACAGCCGCATGGCAGCCGTACATCCAGTCTGTGGGTAAAATCATTGCGGATAACCAGATTACAAATGGCGGCCCTATTATCATCGCTCAGGTAAGCCCGAGAGTCCCGCATCCCCTTCACAGGCTAGAAGGTCTCCAATCTAACCATAATTTGTTTTGGTTTTTTTTAGCCAGAGAACGAGTATTCTGGATTTATGAATCCAGATGGCTCACTAAACCCGAATGAGGATTTGGAGTACGAAAGACTCTTGATTGAGGCTTTTGACCAAGCTGGGATTGTTGTCCCTACGGTTAGCAATGATGCCTGGATTGGTGAGTTATTACTTATATCACTCTATTCGACCTAATGTTGAGACTAACAATTATTTAGGCGGTCACTTCACTATGGTCGATGTCTATGGCTATGATAACTATCCAGGAGGTAAGGTTACTTGATTAAAAAATCATTGCGACTAGGCACTAATCCAAAGACTTATAGGTTTCAATTGTTTGGACCCACGAAGTTGGCCCGATCCACCAGATTATTTCTATGCATCCCACCGAGACGTCGCTCCGAATACTCCAAATTCGATTCTTGAGTTCCAAGGAGGCGCTTTTGATCCATGGGGAGGGGCCGGCTTTGAACAATGCTACAAGCTTATCGGACCAGAGATGGTTAGGATATACTACAAGAATGTCTACGCATCTGCTACCCATCTCCTCAACATTTACATGATCTTTGGCGGCACCAACTGGGGCCATCTTACCAACCCGGGTGGATATTCTTCGTGAGTTCTTGATGTGCCAATCTTAGAGAGTCCGTGGACCGATGCTAACATCTAAGCTAGGTACGACTATGCTGCCGCTATTGCCGAAGACCGCAGCCTCCGAGAAAAATACTACGAAATTAAGCTCCAGGCCAACTTCCTTATGGTCAGCCCCGCCTATTTAACTTCCGTTCCAGTCGATGTTCAAAAGTTCCCCTCTGTCGGTGGATCCAACATCACAATCACAGAACTCTGGGATGAGGTTGGCGAGAAAACTAGATTTTACATTATTCGCCAATCGAAACCAACCGAGGCTCTCGACAGCTCTTTCAAAGTAAGCATCACGACAAGCGCTGGTGACCTCGTCGTCCCCCAGCTCGGTAGTGCGAAATATGTCTTGCCAAAGCATGATTCGAAGATTCTCGTTACTGATTACCCTGCTGGGCCCGTCGACATCCTCTACTCCACTCTCGAGATTGTGACATGGAAGGTAATTGACGGGAAGACCATCATCCTGCTCTATGGGAACACTGGCGAGTCTCAAGAGATTGCGATTCTCACAGAGACTACTTATAAACCAGACGTCCGACGTGGCAAGTCCAGCACCGTAACATGGAAGCAAACTAGTACAACTTTGACCTTGCAATTCGTCGTTGGCCACGAAACCGTTGTCACTCTTGGTGATGATATCCTACTTTACGTCGTTGGTAAGTATCATCCGTTCTCTAGTTGACATATATGCAGTTTTTAACTAAGCGGAACCGATAGATCGCGTCAACGCCTACAATTTCTGGGTCCCAGATGTGAACCTTAAACAAGATCTCCCGGTCATCGTTAAAGGAAGCTATCTCCTTCGCACTGCAAAATTCTCTGGAAACACTCTAGCGTTGACTGGGGATACCAATGGTACCACCGTCTTTGAAATCATTGCTCCAAAGAGTGCCCAAGCGTACACTTGGAACGGCAAACGCATCGACACGGATCTCACCCGGCATGGAACTCAAGAAGGCCGTTACCGTCCTTCCACCCCAAGAGTCGATATTCCGGACCTTGCCAGACTGAAATGGGTGCGTTTATAGCTATTACTTTCCACTATATGATTAGAGCTTGGTAGATCAGTGCTGACATTTCATATTGCTTTTGTATAGAAATATATTGACAGCTTACCCGAAGTCCTGCCTAGCTATGACGACTCAAAGTGGGTTACGGCTGACCACACCTACACACCTAACAAGATCAAGCCAACGACCCCAGTAATCTTGTATGCTAGTGACTATGGCTTCCACTCTGGTAATTTGTTGTGGAGGGGACACTTTACTGCCGCTGGAGGCGAAACGACCTTCAATCTCACAATCCAAGGGTACGTCCGCTATAACAATCCCCACGATTCTTCATTCCCACTAACGCTGGTATAGTGGCAATGCCTTCGCATATAGCGTCTGGGACGGCGATGAATATCTCGGCTCTTTCACTGGTGCCCCGGCCCCAAGCGCCCATAACGGCAGCTATACACTCGCAGGCCCGTGGGTCAAGGGAAGCAAGCACATTATCACGATCCTGCAGGACCATATGGGTATCGAACAAAATTGGTTTGGTGGTGAAGAGAACTTCAAGTCCTTCCGCGGACTGAGTGCCTATTCGTTCGACGGAGCCACTCCAACGCTTTCGCACTGGAAACTTACTGGAAATTTGGGCGGAGAAAAGGTGCGTATTTTGCATTCATCGATGGGCGGTTATTGCGAGCGTATTGGCTAATCTGAAATTTAGTTTGTTGATTGGGAGCGCGGTGGATATAATGAGGGTGGTCTTTATGCCGTCCGCAAGGGATACCATTTGCCTGGATACGACGATTCTAAATGGGCTTCCAAGTCTCCACTGAAGGGACTTACTGGCCCTGGTGTTGAGTTTTACAGGTAATTTCTACTTTACCCTAGACTTTTGTAAAATGGTAGCTGACGTCCGATGTAGAACTACATTCAACCTTAACATCCCTGATGGTGTTGACTACCCCATTGCCATTGATTTTGGAAACACGACTGCTTCTAGCTTGAGAGTCGAACTCTACGTTAACGTAAGTATCTGGAACTTCGATATCTCGGGACTGTAAAACGCTAATTTAGAGCTAGGGCTGGCAATTCGGGAAATATATTGATGATATCGGCCCTCAAAAGTCGTTCCCAGTTCGTAAGTACTAGTTGACTCTAACTATTTCCATGGTGCCGGTATCCATTCTAACGAGGTGATGCCAATTATAGCTCAAGGTATTCTGAACTACAAGGGTGTTAACACTCTTGCTCTTTCCCTGTGGTCCTTGGAGGATGCTGGTGCTGCCCTCGAGTCACTTGACCTCGTTATTCGGAAACAAGTTGAGGGAGGTGTTGGAAAGGTTAAGGACACTCCAGCTTCTGACTATAAAGTGAGAGCCGGCTCTTATTGAGCATCTTTCGATTTCTACTGAAAGTTGCAGTTGTAACAAAGAATGGGCACCAGGATGGTTGCCGAAGCCTTGAGGTGTAATTCAAAATTAAAATGTATAGTAATAAAAAGAGTACGAGGGAAAAAGATCTCATGTATGATTAGTTGCTCAGACATTGTACCCACAAATCCCGTATATATTCCCAACCAGTAAGATAGCTGCCCAGATATCTAAGTAGAGGTTTGAATGGCTTGTGAATTAGCTGCATGCATGTGGATGCTCCATCTAGCTTGGTGCCCGTCTGCGTGGTCCTCTTTCGGTAGAAACGGGTGTGTGTGTTGTTTTATGCCTCGGTTGTTGTCCCACTTGTGATCGATGGCCCTTTTGTTGTGCTCTGCCTGTCTGCTGCTGCTGCTCGTGCTAGCCCAGCCAGCCAGCCGGCCGTGGGTCCGCTTCTTCTGCCTTCCAATTTGTATTCCAATTGGCGTCGCAGTCAGGCGACTTTTTCTTCTCTTCTAGTTCCCCATACTTTTTTTACTCCTTCTTATTCTTGGGGACCTGATTCAGGTACCAGACTCTGCTCGAAAAATTTCTCCCTCCTGAATCTTGAAATATTCTTCCAGTTATCCTTTTACCGTTTGTTTATATTGTGTATACATATTCTTCGGGCGTAAGGCGTCTTGTTCGTGTTACACGGTTTGGCCTCGTCGTCGTCCCCCATCCGTCCATCTCTCTTAAATTTCCCCGGATTCTCTCTTCTCCCCCGCGTTATTTAGACCGGACCCATCTCATTCATCGCATCGCCTCACCACGGTCGCAAAAGTAAAACGTATATACGAAATACTCGATACAATATAGCCACAATGGTTCTCGATACTCTTACATACCACCCCACCCTCGCCCATATCATTAAACTCCTCTCCACAACTGGTGAGTTCCCCCCGCCGTCAGCAACAACACCATTTCCCACTTATTGAGGAAGATCTATGTGTATACTAACTACAATGGTTTAGTTGGCAGGGACAAGGTTCTCCGTCTTATCCAATACATCTCCCGATTCCTATCCTTCTATCTTTACAGAAAGGGCTACAGCGCCGCCGCAATCGCTCCCTTCGATGCTATCAAGAAGCAATTCGGCATGACCCGCAAACTCATGCGGATCGGCAAGAACATGGAAAGCTTCAAGGCTGCTAGCAAAGCCTACGACGAGAAGGCCGTTGACCCGATTCTCAAGTATGCCGCTGTCGGAAGGCACCTTGGCTATGCAGGGTACCTGACTTTGGACGGGATTCACTACGTATGACGCCTTTCCCCATTTGTCCGAAGAGGGTGTGGTATAAGGCCGGGGTTCGCTAACGTGAATGTGGTTCTACTTTTCTATATAGCTGGACTCATCCGGAATCATGAAACTCACCAACGCCAAATTCATTGCCGACCAGGCCCTGAAATGCTGGTTCATGGGTCTCGTCTTCTCCATCGGTTCATCCGTTTATACCCTCCGCCGTATTGCCGAGCGTCACGCATCGCTGAACAAGCAAGAAGCGGAACACTCTATCGAGGAGAAGAAGTTGGTTAAAGATGAGAAGGCCGTCAAGACTCAACTGTTGAGCGATCTTTGCGATATCACCATCCCAGGGTATTCCCTGGGAATTTGGGGGTTCAAAGGTTTGGATGATGGTATCGTCGGGCTGGCTGGTTCGGTTAGCAGTTTTATTGGACTTATGTCGGCTTGGGAAAAGGCTGCTTGAAGAGGATGGGTCCTGAACGTCATGAGAGAAATGATCGGGTTAAATCTTAGGGCTAGGGAGAAGAGGGCCCTGGGCCTAGCGATGAGGGGAAGGGCTCAGTGAATCGATGTGCGCTTTATAATATAGGCCTACTAGTAGAACTGCTTTGTTTTACCTTTGGATACGGCCAAAGACTTTATTTAGTACTAGCTACTTCTAACTCCTTTGCGAGCCTGTGCTGTATTTAGCTGTTTTTATTTTATAGCTTCTGTTGTGAATAGTCTAATTTCATACGGGAAAATATCATTCAAAGTAAAATCTAAAGACCTCCTTCCTTGGATCCATAAATATGGTATTGTATTGGCATGACATTACAAGTCAGTCGTTGTTTGGGTTATAACAAAGAAAACACCAACAGCCGTTGTTGCTCTGCTATCTTGACGCACAAAACGCGTCTACCAAACACCTTGCCTCATTTGTTATCATCCCACAATCCTTCTACATAATCACCTTCATTCCACAACCTTCTCCTCCAACGCTTCACATTTTCCGCAAATCTATGGAACTATCTCTACCTCAAAGAATATCGCATATCCAAATGCTCATTTTCCTCACCAAAATCTCCGACCCAGCCATTTGGTAACTGTTTGTAACAACCACACTAAGCTATAGCCTTCGGTGCCAATAATAAATCAACTTCACAATGCCTCCCCGCGGCCTCCACCAGCGCCCGTCAGGAGCAACCCGTCGTCGCGTTGAGAGGATCGAAAAACCCGAACGAGCAAAATCAGCTGAACTCCCAATTCACCCATCCCACATCTCCGAACTCCGCGCTTTCCACACTAAATACCCACCCCAAAACCTTGCTACCCTCCTGAAAGAAACGATCGATGAGCTCCGAGAAGCCTCCAAAGGTCTCGCTGAGAACCGTCGCACCTACATTTTCGAGCCAGACAAGCCTCGCGATGAGGATACCGAGCAGCTAGTGGCAAATCTTGGAAAGAAGGTTGAGAAGAATGTTAGAGGCTTAATGGATTTGGATAATGAGCTGCAGGACATGAAGACTATCCTCGGTGATGTTAGTACGGTCGGTGGCGAGAAGGGTGGTCTCCAGCCTTACACCGAGTTTGAGAGACAGACAAGGGAGGCAAGGAGAGCTTATAGGAAGAGGGACTTGAAGGATAGGTATGGCTATTTTCATCTAAGTTTCTACAAAGTTCGCAGAGGTGCTAATAAGGACGATTCTAGGTACGGAAATGTTGCGGACTACGTTGATTACAGAGCCGTAATCCACGCTGTCAGCGATCCTACTGCTCCCCAGCCACAACGAAAGGATTGGTTTAGAAAACCGCTTTTCATTAGCGAGGCGACAGCGGAGATCACGGACGAGGAACAACTCTCAGATTCTGATGGCGAAGCACACGAGGAAGAGGACGTCCAAATGCTTGATGCGGCAGACATGTCGGACGATGATATCCAAGAAATGGCAGCAACACGAAATCTTAAATGCCCCATCACTATGCAGCGTTTTGTGGAGCCCGTTAAGTCTTCATCTTGTTCCCATGTCTTCGAAAAGAAGGCTATGTTAGACATGATCAAGCAGTGTAAGAAGCTGAAGAAGCCGACGATCTGTCCTACTACTGGGTGTGGAAGGGAGATTAACGAAAAGGATCTCAAAGAGGACCTTGTCATGAAGAGCTTGGTGGCGGCGGAGATTAGAAAAGAGGAGAGGGAGGCTGAACTAGCAATGATGGAGATGGACGATGAGGAAGGAGGCAGGAGGAGGAAGTCAAAATCGATTGGCAAGGGAAAGCAATTGTCGGATGAGTACAAAGAACAGCAGAGGGAATATATTAAGTCTCAGGGGAGTGGTGGTAGACGACCCAAGCCAGAACCTGAGGATGAAGATGAAGAGGAAGAAGAAGAGGAGGAGGAGGAGGAGGATGAGTCGCCGAGAGTTGGAAGGGTCAAGACTACCTCGAGACCTTCAGCTAGAGAGGAGGCTGAGATTCCGCTAGACGACGAGATTCCTTATGGAGATGAAGGCGAGGATGGAGAGTCCGAAGATGTTGAGGACGAAGAGGAGGAGGAAGAAGATGAAGAAGATTAATAGTTTAGCATATGGTATTAGTTGTTCCGGCGTTTTGAGGATTCAGCATATTCTACCGGCGCATGGGGTAGAACTTTAAATTTTGTAAACTTAAGACATTTACAAACGACTCGAAGAAAAAAATATAAAATTAATGAAGGTAAAATTCTTTATGTACTATATTCGATGGATAGGCTTACAAGGCACCGATCCGAGAAAAGACGACGTAGTCTCATTACTAGGTTGTAGTGCTAGAGGCACTTTGTGCAGCCTACATTACTCAGGGCCAACGAACGTCCTACGAAAAATTGCAACAGGAAACAACAAAATATAAATTTAACTTTTTTTAGATTCACAAATTCAGTATATACATGACCAGGTTGTTCTGCTCTCCTGTATACCTCCACGGTCCCAGAAAAGGATTTCCTAACCATACAAAAAGAACCCTCCACCACCCTAATCGTCACTTATGCACATTTGCATATAGCCTCCAATTAGACAACGCTAAACTTGGTAGAATTGGCGTTCGACGTCGAGTTTCCGAGATCGGCCCATGGGACCTCGCGGGTTCCGTCAACCTTGACAGGGTAAGTGATTTCTTCGATGGTCTTGATACCACCCGGGATCTTTTCGGTGATGTTGGTGTAGTAGTACGGATCGGTGGTGTAGTATGGGAGGATCTCTGGGGTGCCGGAGTCGTAAACGTCGCGGGAGTAGATACCAATCTTGGCGGTGTAGAGATCTTCGAAGGCGCATGGCTTGCCGTTCTATTGAGGAAGATTGTTAGTAAAATATTATTGCAGTTTGGGGTTCAAGAAGAAGGAGGTACTTACAGCGACGATGGTATAGTAGATGGTTGATGAAATGTAAGAAGTGATCTTGTATGGATCGGCTTCATAGTATCCCTGAGACTGGAGATACGAGTTGACGGAAACATCAACATATCTGATACGGGATTGTTTGTATTGATCGGCGGTTCCTGCTGGACTCATGGAGCTCAAGCTGCCAATGTAACCCTGGCGGTATGGATCGGAATAAGGATCCTCTGGTCGAGTACCACCGTAAACGTAGATGTCGTAACCGCCCGGAATCTCGGCCTGATCGATGAGGAGACGGATCTGCCAGTCGCGAGAGATTCCTGGAACGCGACGACGTCCGTAGAGGGTGTTGATCTGCTGAGTGGCGAAGGTGTCGAGTTCTTGCGGGGTGCGGGTTTGGTAGCTGCATGGAACTTCCGGGTAACCGTACTTCATGCCCCAGATGGTGGAGACGGGGTTGGTGTGGGTGGATCGCCACCAGGAACCGTCGGCGCGCTGGAAGGGGTAGAGTTCGGAGTTGGTGTCGTCGACGGTGTTTGGTGGAACTGGGCGGGCAAAGGTGCCGACGGCTGGGGCGGCCGAGATCCAAGTACCCGGTTGGCTGGCTTGGTACATGGCCATGAGACGATCGACGTTGCAATGGTGGAGCCAGAATACTGGATCGAAGGCACTGTAAGCCACGGTGCCCATTTGGCCACCACCGCCGAGAGCGCCATGGACGGCGTCGTGGATACCTTCTACCATGTTGGAGAAGCTGTTGTATGGGAAGGCCAGGAAGGCGTTGTAAGTCTGGACCACACGACCTGCGAAGCCGGATTGCATGGCATTGGAGGCGAGATTAGATTGATCGCCCCAGGATGATGTTGGGTATCTGCGGGTACTTAGGCGTGGAGGGGCGTTCCATGGAGGATTGAATGGGGCGATGGATGTGGTGGAGAGGAAATTGTAAGCCCAGAGAGGATTGGGAATGGTTGCGCTGATCGGATTACCAGAGCCATCCGGTTGGGTGACTGTGACAGTCTGTTGCATAGTAATCGCTGGGAGGTAGCTCTGAGTGACAGGGTCAGACCAATCCCAGTACGGAAGTCTAAGACGGGCAGCAGCTGCCAAATATTGGGTCTGAGCAGTGCCAGTAAATGTGATCGCAATCGCATTAGCGGCATGGAATAGAGCTTGCTCGAGGAGCAAAAGATATGGCCTGTGCCACGAAGTGAATAGCACACTGCCATGGGTGCAGTAGCCTCGATTATAGTCATACGGTCCAACAGGCGGCATTTGCCATGCGACGTATCTATAATACTCCCATGTTAGCAACACTGTCTAACCTAATGCAAAGGATATTGAGAATGGACTTACGGGGCACCATGGATACCTGCGATTTGATAGTGTCCGAAAAGATCAGAGTCTGGAGCGGTCTGAAGTTTCCTCCAAGCCAGAAGAAGCAGATTGAATTGATCGGGATCACTTCGTTGGAGAGTCTCAATCTTTAGACGATTGTAACAAGTGTTGTTTGCTCCAACGACTGGTGTGTATTTTGGAGTCGCTGAAGTTTTGGTTGAGCTGGTGGTAGTCGTTCTGGTGGAAGACGTCGACGTATATGGCGTAGTATATCCCGGGGTCGTGTACCCATAAGGAGGTGTCGTATATCCATATGGCGGAGTCGTAGTATACCCGTAGGGAGGTGTTGTTGTATATCCATATGGAGGGGTTGTAGTTTGGTAGACTATCGGAGTTGTAGTCTTTGACGTCGTCGTCGTCTGATAAACGACTGGAGTAGTAGTTCTCGTGGTTGTTGTGGTAGGCCTTGTGGTTGCCGTCCCAGTTCCAGGGAGACATTGAGAATACCAGGCATTGGCGTACGAGCAGTAGTATCCAGTTATGCAAACCGTAGGACCAGTCCATCCTGTACCTCCGCATTGGCCCCATGCCGGGGCGGCAGCCGAGGCAGTTGATGTAGCCTGGCGTTCTTTGAGCTTGATTGGATCTTTAGTGGAGCAGGTACATGTTAGCGATTAGCAATTACGAGGTGATACTTGATATCAACGATAGTAGCATAGATCGTTTATAAGACTGGGGATAACGTTGGTAACTAACCTGGATCAGCTTCATATTGAACTGCTGGAAGAGCCAGGACTCCATTAGAAATCGAAAGGAGGGCGACAAGGGCAGAACCTGCCCACTTGCTGGACACCATGGTGATTGGAGTCAACCTTGCAGAAAGCAAGCTGGTAAACTTTCTTTGCAAATGTATACCAAGGACCGCAGAGAATAGGATCGCGTTGGCCTGAGGTTAGAGGGGCCCCAAATCAGGCTTGATCGACGTGCGGTGCAGACCTATTTATCTTGTCGCTCGCCAGAACCCATAACCTAGCCTATCCCCGTAGCGATGCCGCTTGAACCACAGTGATCCATAGCATTCCGCACGCGACAGCACCATCTACAATGCTCATTGGTTGCGCCGGAACCTTGTACAACCGGCTGATGGGGCAGGATTGTATCATCCTGGGTGAGATTTCAGAACCCTCAGGATCGGCAGGGTGCTTCAGCTCGACTTCATGCTTCAAGGGCACAGAACCTGCTATCTGTGCGGTATATGCACCAAGTTGCTGGCTTTGATGCAAGTGATAGCTCCATGTCCCGTCGCTGGACATGGAGGGATCCTATCGGCGATTGATATGCTTTCGAACGCACCAATCATGCAGCTGAAAATGACCGGATGTTCTATGTCGAAGATGCGACAGTGGACCTTATGAAGCGGCATTTAGGGAGGGTCAACCGCTAAAACTTTTCCTCTGGCTGAGGTACCAATAAATCATCATAACCCATTCGCTTAGCCTGGCTCTCAATCTTCCTTGGCAGTGAAATGTTTGTGCCCCAGGTCATTTCGGAATTATAGCGGGCATATATGGAAGCGAATTGAAACACCGATATTCGAGTTAACCGTGTGAAGCTTCAAGGAAAGTGAGGAAGCGAGTTTACTAGCGGCATTTAATCTCAGTCCCTACCTTAGAAGCCAAGTTTGATATGTCCTAGATCTTAGCCTTTACAAACACAGCTCGGATACGCCAAGCCATCTGAACAATGTGGCTGAATCAAGTCGACTAGTCCCGTAATTTGGTCGGAACTTATAATTACGGGGCCCCTCACGCTTTGACATTCTGCTAGCAGTCCGGAACTATTCATGGTGTAGCGGGCATATCGGAGGCCAGGTCTGTGCTAAGCTAAGCTGAATGAGGCTGAAGTAGAGTCGGAAGGGAGTCCAAGCACAAGATATGGGGAAAACTGTGTTGTTGTTGTTGAGTGATATTATACCACAACCCTTGTGCAACATGGACGTCCATTTTTGCCGTAACACCCATTTTGGTAGCGCTTTATGCAAGATGCAGGGTGGTCGTTTTCGTTTCGCCGTTGGAGAAACAGCCAAAGGCGCCCCCAGAAAATAGCCTGGCCGGATCGACGGGACCAATTTACCTTAAGTGCGCCGCTGAAATTTGCACCTCGCAGGGGCGTAGAAGCATTCCGTGCATGATGCATATGCACCTACGCCCAATTTGAACGAAAAGTAGAAACGCACTAGCCTCCACGATATTTCAAATCTGAAAATGCTCGAGTCACTGCGATTCCCAACTAAGGGGATTCGAAGGGCTATCATCATCTGCAAGGGAAAATACGCAAGAGCGACACGTGTGGGAGGATGCCCATTCTTGGCCCAATTGAAGTATCAGGAATTTGCATAAGTGTCGTCCAAAAACCGATAAAATAGGCGAATATATTCCGCTAAGATTATCTGTGAAACCTTTAAATTGACGTCGATTAATCCCTCAAACGGGCAAAATTTCGTCTAAATGGGATGAATTTGCATACTATCAATATCAAAGCTATAGCTGGTCGCTTCGATCTATAGTTTTGCTTCGGATGCCGGTGGATGCGGCTTCAGATGGCTTTACCAAGACTGAGACTGTGACATGAGTCGTTCGGCAAGGCGACTAGCTCGAGCGTAACTTAGAGATCAAAAAACCGACCGCTGTGACTTGATAGGTGATTCAAAAGACAGGTACCACCCTATCTTGGCTATAAGGTTGCTTGGAAGGACTAAAATTTAACCCCGAAATCTTTATCCCGCCGTTAGACCCCATGCTCCTATGACGAATAGTCAAGTTGGTGTTAGCAAAGCAAACTAGAGGGACAATGTTAGCCATATCGCATTCACAGGTATAAGTTAATATCAAAGGTTGACCAAACCCAATCGACCACTGCAGTTCAGGAAAAAGGTATGGGTTATTGAAGGTGCATATAGTCCGTTAACGTACCCGAATCTGCCGATGGGAGTTACTATCAGCTCCCTACCTCTTACCAGTAACCATTAGTCTAGCTTTTCTGACTATGTTGGTATCTCAACCGGTCCTCTCGTCCGTATATACGATGCCAAGCTCTGTATCACAGCTCCTTAAGGATGGGCTGAGAGGATTGGGTCTCACAGAATGCCTAGATGTGAGCATGTGTAACTCGATGTGAAGTAAAGAGAGTTGGCAGGATCGTTTGATGGACCTGATCCGGCCCGGTAGGATACTAATCCACTAGGGAGTCTATGCTGCAATCGCCAGCTCTGCCCATATTATTCGTCTATGGCTGGCTATCTAGGAACGAGCGGGGCAACCAAGCAATCCTGAAGGCAATGGACTAACTTAAAATTAGGTGAGAATTGCTCATGTGCCTACACGTATACAACCAATCCCTTCTCTAGGTTCCTTAGGGTTATTTTGGGTCTCGCAAGTATTTTGATAAGATTGAAGTTGTCCATGGCTAACACGAATTACAAAAGCCATCGCTTTGTACCTAAGTGGACGAGTCTGCTGTGAAATATGTGAATTATGGAGCGATTTCGAGGGAGCATCAAGCTTTCAGCTTTTGTAGATGATATCCAGGAGGCATTATAGAATACTTTTAATTTTGTGAAGCGTAGTATGCATACGTATGTTGCTAATAGCTCATGACTAATAGTATTGTATCAATTTATTATGCGAATTTCCTACTAGCATGCTTAAGTATTATCTAGTTAACTTAGCACATAGAAATACATGCGCTTAAGCACTTGCTCATCTATGGAAAGAAGAGACTGTAATTAATTGAAGGCTGCTGACATCATACATCATACCGATTCGGAATAACAGGTAAAGTGATATTGCGATATATCGATATTAATATTGATGGTCTTAGAAGAATTAGAGGCCTTATTAAGTGGGGTAGAGCTGCTAGGGGAGCTTTCTTGTAGGAGTTACCTTACATATACGCAGGGTAATAGAGTGTCCAGTACAACATGTATAGATGTCTCTCGAGCTCTCACTGCATGTTGCACTTGTCGCATGAGCATATGAGGTTAGTACGTGGCTGGCAATTACAGCTTCGAAAAAAGTGTTGTCAGGACCTCACTACAACGCAAAATGGCGCAAGCGTGGAGACACCAGCCTCACACGTGAGATCTGGCCTCATCGCATGGCGCAGGTGGGCTTGCATGCAAGATAAACAATTAAATCGCCGCCAGCACTGTCAAAATAAGCAAGAATTGCTGGCGCCTTTTGAGTGGTCATGGGTTCCACTCAGCGCCTGCGCAGCTGCATGAATTGGGAATTACATGCGGAAAAAAACTTTGCTCAAAACTAAGGATCTAAATTCGAATTCCTAGATGCTGACTTTCAGCTAGAGCCAAAGCTTGCAAAGCCTGGCGCTGAAATTTTATAAGCGGGTTTACATTTTCTCGCAGCGGTTCCGCTAGAGTCTCTTCGGTTACAAGTTCACCAGGATCTTCCTGTCATCTTGGGGCTTTGTCTCGACTATCGAATCAAGCAGTCGGTTCTTGTTTCTCGAAACCCACTTTTGATATACGCAACTCGGATATACCCGTGCATGGTGGGTGTCAGGGCTTGTTCCAGGCTGTTGGATAGACTCCCTGAAAATATTCCCCCAACTTTTGGCACGTCATATTTTAGGTCTAGAAGCCATCCTACGCCTATATCACCTACCTCCACAATTGCACTTCTTTTTTGACACTAGGGTTATTACGTTACGAAATCCGAGGGGTGGGCTGCTTGTCCCAAGTGGCCTTCGAGTGTTCTGATTGTTTCAATTTACAGCACATCGCAATCCCACAGCCACAGCAAATAGCAGCAGAACAAAAAAAAAAAAAAAAA